>JANIIK010000286.1:25000-256737 GCA_027704905.1 Muraenolepis orangiensis
CTCGGTTCTTTGTTCAAACACGGGGATGTGCACTCATTAGGCTGTTGAACAGAAACAGTAATGGGCCTTATTTGCCTGGCGGCCATCTTGGGTCTTATCACTAGCTGGGTGATGGAACTGGAGTGGGGGGGGAATTCAGTTCCACCACCCAGCTGGTGCTTAGAACCAAGATGGCAAATGGTGGTGAATAAGGCTCATGAAGGTCATTTCTCCAAGTGTGCTTGGGCTCAAGAGGCTGGCTCAGTTGATGAATGTGATCTATTAGCAACCTATTAGCGTCAAAGCCTCAAGACACACATTAATGCACTCATTATTTGGCTTTATGACCAGACACTGTGTGGAGTGTGTGTGTGTGTGTGTGTGTTGGTGGCTGGTTTAAGCAGCCTCACCTGGCCCGAGTCAGGCTGATTAGACGCAGGATAGGGTGACAATGTGGCAGTTGACCTTGCCACACACTACCCAAGTGGCTCACACACCTAGGTGGCTTTTCTGGGCTCCTCCCACTCCCAAGAGACAGGTAGAATGTTGAAGTTGGCACAATGTTAAAAGGCAGAGCGGGTGTGCGCCCTTTTTGGAGTTTGTGTGGTCGATCGATGGTTCATCCTGTGGGCCGTGATTTCCCCAATGATTCAAGATTCCAGATTCCAGATTTGTATTTATATTTTTTTGATTTGCCCTATGCAACAAGTACAATGGAATGCTTACTCCCCATTCCCTCCCACAGTATGACTTTTCTAAACACAATACAGTGAAAATACTGTACACAATAAAAATAACAATAATAAAGTGACTGGTGATGTTTTTGAATTGTGCAGAAAGCATTTTAAAGAGCCAGTAGTGCAGCAGCATCATGAATACAGTGCAGTGCAGTGCAGACCGTCCAGAAAGTCCAGCAAAGGTATGATAGTGCACAAGGTGTGCAGCCTCACCCAGCCACAGAATTCAGTCAGCCTGACTAGTGAGCTGCTTAAACAAGCCACCAAGCACACACACTCCATACACACTGTAGTAGTTCTGTATATATGGTATTCGATATGCTTAATAGGTCTTGTATGGTATTTTTTTCATAAAGCGGTCGTGACAAAGTTATTCTAATATGAATGTAAAGAGTGTGAGTGTGTGAACATCAATCTCTCCAAAAGTGAAACTACTACACCACTGGGTTGTTGCTTCATTTCTGCCCACAGTCTAAGCAACAGGGAGCAAAAATAAGTTATGGGGCCAGCCAAAAAATGTTAATTTATCCAACACATATTTAATTATGTTATATTGTATGGCGCACGCATCCCCTGGCCCACTGGCCAAATATAACCAGGGATGGGCAATCAGGAGCGTACAGCACTAAGGTCTAGATTTGCAAATATTTAATAATAATATATTTTTTAATAGTATGAAATACATGTCACCCTTTTGATGTCTTTGTTCCCGGTTTTCACACCATTGCAGAGCCGCGTAAAGAAAATGGCAAAGTTTTGCATAGTTGTTGTACCAGTACCACTTTAGTCTCTTAAGTCTTATGTGAGAAATGTTGCCGTGACCTGTCTGCGATGGCCACAGAATGGTGGTCATGGTCATAGCCGTTTGCATTGGATTGTGTGTAGTGCATGTTGCATGTGCACGGCCCATTGCATTGCTTGCATGTGTGCTGCATGTCACGTATCAGTTACGACGTAACAGTCAGAGAACAACAAACCGACTACACTGTTACACACTGGTTATTATATTCCCTACAATACCGTGATTCACACTCCAATAACGTCACTTCACTGAGAACGCAATTAGACTGACGGAATAAACCAGGAGCGTAGCCTCACATCATCTTGAGTATATATAATATCATATATAATATTATATTGTTTTATACCGAGGTGTCTTCATTGTGCTTGATGTTGTATCAAATGCTGTAACATACGTTTCATCAATTCTAATGTATGGATTTCTCTTTTTGCTTCCAATCTGCTGCCCTTGATGACTGATGATGTTTTAATTGTATGGTTAAATGCATGCAGAAGAAAATAATGATAATTATATGCTGTGTGGTGCTGGGAATAGTAATCGCTTCTGTGGTCGGGGGGACCCTGGCCTAAAACCATGGCCACCACCAGCCCTGCCTCTTGTGCAAACTGACACAGACACACACGTGCACACATGTCACTCACAAACACCACACACACACACACACACACACACACACACACACACACACACACTTAATACGTTGCACCTCTATATAATTGCAAAAAGGCAGACTGCCACTTCAATTTCTTGCTTTCCCGGATGAAATCTCTAAAACATAAAAATGCACAAAGTGTATTTCACACAGTGTCCACACATCCCCAAGGCGCTTCTGCATGACCTTCTAGTTTGTAAATATTGGTGCTGCAAAATGTTTAATCTGAGTGTTGAGTGTTGTCAAAAGATGTGACGATGTTTCTAAAAGTGGATTCTTAAGAGGGAATTTATTTAAAAAAATTAACAAAATGTTGTTCAAATTGACTTATCACATTCCGACTTCCAAGTAGGCCATTTGGTTCGTCTACTTTGGGTCATTCCGTCGTTAACCTTCAGTGTTTATTTAAGCCAGGGTGAATCAACTCAGCTCTATTTTACCTTATAGCAAATGGGGTTTTCTGTTCCTCCGTTGTCCTCTGAATCCCTCCCTTCTCAATCCCCGCATGGGTGACTTCAAGTGATGTAATGTATACACATGTGGGATGGATTATTGATTATTGATCTGCTTGGGGAGGGCTATTGATCACACTGCCAAACCTCCTTGCCTGAGTGATGAAGTCACGTAACTTGTTGCCATTTGGCCTTACCAGCTCAAAACAGCATCATAGTGTTTCTACGGTTGAATGTGTGTGAGTCAACCCATACGTGCGTGCGAGAGTGTGTCGTTGTGTGTGCGTGTGCCTGTGTGGGTTCATTGGTTTGTGATTGGCTGTTGGTTATGACCAACCATCGCTGTTCTGTTCTGTATAAAATGTACATTCCTTCACAGATATGAAGCTCTGTAATCTTGCCGCCATGTTCAAAATAAATATGTTATAGAGCCTATCTATAGTTTATCTATAAACACACAAACCGCCGTTTTATGTCCATATTAAAATTATATTTTAAGCTTTTAATGATCATGTGAACTGTATCATGTGGACGTGTGTCCATCATCTGTGCTTATTTATTCTGGTTTTTGTATTGTTAAATGAGCTAAATCATTGCATCAACACGTTTTGCCAATTGTTAGCATGACGTCTAGGTAGTGACTGTAAAATGCTCTGATATCAGTTTTCACAATCTGGCAACAGAGTAAAATGACTAAAACATCCTCCATTTACCGTGTTGCCTACTCAACGTGTTGCCTTTGTGCTGTGCTGTGATGTTTTGGCTTCATTTGTTTACTTCTAATGTTTGTTTATTTTTTAATAAAGTTTGTCTCAAAAAAAGCAGACACCGATTTTGTCAGTTGGTGTCCACAGCAATGGTAAACGACTAATTCCATGTATATATATATTTTAATGCCAAGTACAAAACAAGTGTATTGTAGACTTTACATCATCTTTACCATGTGTTATGTATTATACTCACAGTATTTGTCAAAATAATCGAAATTAACACAGGAATTAAAACAGGAAAGTATAGGGTGCGACTAGATTTACTTTGAACAGAAAACATGTCGATTTATATTCATGTAGATACATAGGTATATATAGATATATTTATAGGTAGATATATATCACTCATTAGAAAACTGAAACCAACATATTGCCCTAAATGTGACTGCACCTTTAACAATTTCGCAAATTACTAAAAATATTAAATTCTCTTCACATGAAGGTATTGTATCATTCTCCTTACACAACTTAATCCAGCAGTGATAATGAGAAACGTGTTCAGATGTCCCACAATTCCCTGGGGAAGAGGTAAAAGTTTTGTTAAGCTGCATCTGTCTTTGACCGGCATCTGTCTCTTGGTTGCCGAGGGAGCGTTCTCTTCAAAACGCTTCATGACCTGCGGGATAGAGCAACAACACAACACCATGTAGGAGGATGAGGAGTATAACTACAGGACATCATGGTCAAGCTTATACCGAGTTAGCAGAAATGTGAGGCTGCAACAAGCCTCGGATAATTACACTCATTGCAACCAAAACTAACTTTGCGGTACGTGCCTTTCGGAAGAGTTCTTCGATGTGGTCCTTGTGTGCGTGGGCGTTAAAAATGTCCACAATGTGCTGGATGAAAAAAGTACCATGCGCTGCATGTCTGTATGACACCGTGTCTGTCACGGTTACGGTGGTTGGCAGGGGGCGTGGCCTAGCCACGTGCGCTGGTGGCGCACACACGCTCCTGTCAACAATCACGTTGGTTGGCAGGGGGCGTGGCCTAGCCACGTGCGCTGGTAGCGCACACGCTCCTGTCAACAATCACGTTGGTTGGCAGGGGGCGTGGCCAAGCCACGTGCGCTGGTGGCGCACACACGCTCCTGTCAACAATCACGTTGGTTGGCAGGGGGCGTGGCCAAGCCACGTGCGCTGGCCACACACACACACACACCTGGACTCAATTTCCCCCGTGTAATTTGTTCATCACCTCACCTGGGGTATATATACGTTGTCTTTCCT
Source organism: Muraenolepis orangiensis (assembly GCA_027704905.1). Taxonomy (NCBI): domain Eukaryota; kingdom Metazoa; phylum Chordata; class Actinopteri; order Gadiformes; family Muraenolepididae; genus Muraenolepis; species Muraenolepis orangiensis. The sequence goes on from JANIIK010000286.1 coordinate 29,622, forward strand.
TTACCCCAGCGTGAGGTCGTTACTCTACTATTCACGTCGTTCTCCCGTCTGGTACCCATCGCCTGCCAACTACCTGCCGGTACTCCGCACCCGATACCCCGGTACAGACTCCTTCCCCTGTCCCGGACTACCCGCCGGTACTCCGCGGATCGTCCTCCCCGTGTACCCTTGTGACTTTGTGTGTGTTTGGTGCAAATAAAGCCGTTCGTATCTCTCCACTTGTCGGCGTCTGCGTTCGGGGTCCAACCCACTCCCTCTCTCGTGACAGAACGACCTCACCCTCATGGACCCCGGCGACTTTGACACGTGGAGGACCATTATGTTCACCCGGGACGCCCAGGAAAAGGCTAACATAGCGCATATTCGGGCGTGGTTGGCCGCTCCGAAATTTCCAATGACTTTCGGATTTCCTCCACCGACCGCGCTGCCCCGGCGTGAGGACGCCGCCCTGCTTCCGGCTGACGACGTCGCTCCGCACCCGGCTGACGACGTCGCTCCGCACCCGGCTGACGACGCCGCTCCGCACTCGCCTGAGGACGTCGCTCCGCACTCGCCTGAGGACGTCGCTCCGCACTCGCCTGAGGACGTCGCTCAATAGTTGTATGCCAACCCCCCCTCAACAGCTGTAGACTGCAATAGCCACTGTCCCCCGCTGTGAGATAAACATTACAGTTGGTCAAGCAGGATGAGGATAAGGATAAGGATAAGAACCCCTCAGGACAATAGGACAAAAGGGTGATAGGGAGAATTACATAGGGGGGTCACAAGGTCAAAGAAACAGAGAGTGATAGAAGGGACAACATATGATTTTTCCATTACATTTCCTCCCTTTTGATTATTATCATCATAATTATCACAACAATCTTAAATGGAAAAACCTTCATTGATGATTTGAATGATTCATAACAATTTAATACATTTGCATAGCCAGGCATCAACTGTGCATCACAGTAAAATAATTAGTTACAAATAAAGTTCATCCCATCCATTTAGGGGAAGGAAAAAAAACAGAACACATATTCAATCCATTAAACACATTTCATATGCGGTAGGGGATTCAGTTTGGCACACACCAGTGAGGTCCCCATCTTAGTGAATAGCAATGCCTCCTCTTACCCCACCTTCATGATCACGGTTCTGCGACTTGGGACCTTAGGGGGAACTTCCCCCCACCGTCCCTCCTCAATGATCATAGATTAGGGGAAAGGTTCAGGATCCCTATTCATTCAGATGTGCCAAGTTAACGTCCACGAATGGTGGAGTCCAGTCGTCGCTATCAGCATTCCACTTCATGAGGACGTGTGCCTCCCTTTTGTTTATGGCCTTATCTACCAGATTCCGCATGCAGGGAATCCCACACATTGAACATATGCAAAGTAACACCAAGAGTCCCCCTACCCAAATACCTATCATTACTAGCCAGTGTTTCCAAGACGAAAGTATGCCCCGTAGCCAGTCATCGTCTGCAGCGATATTGTCCTCGCTCATGGCGTCGCGAAGGGCTGTCAGGTTCTGCATTGCTTGGTCTATCTCCTTGCCATCCGCATCGTTGTCTGGAATATATGTGCAACATGATGAACCCACAACAACACAAACCCCTCCTGAAGACGCTGTCAGCTGGTCCAAGACCATTCTATTTTGCATTACAACCAACCGTAAGCTAGTTAGTTCCTCCTTGATCGCCCCAACGGAGGCTAGTGTGCTGTCAAACGATTGAAGTCGATAGTTAGTTGTCTCTGCCATAAGAAGAAGCTTACCCACGCCTAGTTGTGGAAATAGTGCAAGACCGAAAATGTCGTGCGGTCTATATTTTGAAATCGTTGGGGACGTCGGTTCCCCACATTCCATCATGCTTTTTAAAATATACCGCTTGCTTTTCTCGCCAAACTTTTAATACCGGGGTTGCCGTAATGATGCCGTATGTCTGGGGTGTAATTGATATTGGTGCGCAAAGACCAGACCAGTCGTTTAGGAGACTGTGATAGACCCTAGATCCACACAGCCACCTCAAACCCTCTACGACTCTGGTTCCTTATGGGCCTGGTACCATTAACGCACACTGAGAATTGCTGGTGCCTGAGGGTATCGTTATTGCCATGCACGTATCGTACTCGCTTGACGCCATCTGTGTTGTTTTAGTCGTGCCTTTAAACGTGCAAAAGGAAAATATCTTCATACATTTATCCACGTGTATATCTCCAAGCGGTTGGAACCCAACTGCTACTACACACATGTCAAAGGTCATCTCTGGATCTATTATTACCGTCACGAGGGAAATAGGATGCGCCTCCTGTGGGGCCACATGTACGGTTAAATTTGTGCAGTCGGAGTCTATGTTATTTAGCGATATCGTCGGGTCAAACTTTGCAAAATCATTACTCGGTAATGCTGTCCCCATCATCATTAGACACCCGGCCACACTGTGAGTCATCTTCCTAGACATGATTGGGGGTGCATGAGATGACGTTGGCATTGTGGAACAGACATTACAATTCAATTTATCAGTTGATCTTGTATTATTAGCATTTCTCCACCACATATTGGCGGCGTACGTGTGGATCAGGATGATATATGTTATGTGTGTTAGGGCGACGTGCTCTCGTAAGTCAGGTCGTCTGTTCTAGGGAGGTTTTGTCTCCCACCCTAGGATAGGACCTACAATAAGAATGGTTAGCACAGTTCCAATATGTATGTGTATCGTGTATATAGTTAGAGCCACATTCATCATCTAGTGTATTGTCAGCTACTTCTCTTCCTGGCTTAGAGGCCTGTGGTCTCCTGCTGGTGATGGTGAACATTTGCTGTGGTACTCGTGAACCCACGTGGCTCGTCCCTCCACCTTCACTGCCGCATGAGTAATGAGGATTTGGAATGGTCCAAACCACACCCCCTCCCTTTCGGTAGAACCACCCTTTGTCCAGTGGTTCTTCTCATTAGCATCCGCCTATTGTTGGACCTCCTGTAGGGAGAGAGGAGGTACTTCCAGTGGAGTGTGCACGTTAGTACTATGCATTTCCTGCCTTAATGCTGCCGCTTTTGCAGCTCTGTCTACTCTATCATTTCCTTTAGACACATCATCTTGATTCCTCACATGAACTTCACTTTTTACAGCTGCCAGTGGCCTAGGGAATAGCAAAGCGTCCAAGAAAACCACAATCAGTTTGTGATGAAAAAAGTTGTTCCTTACACAGTATTCATTACACTTTGACCTTCTTTATGGTAATCATTATTACTCCAAAAATGTGTGTGAGAAAAATTTGTGAGTAATTTGAGATGTCCTTTGAATATATTGGTGTAGGGCAGTCTTCCTCCCTCCTCTTGACACATGGTCCTTCCCATGTGTCAACCTATCATAATACGGAAACTACCATGCTGGGAGGCAAAGCCTCCTGTCTAGGGCCATTCACACCCCCTCCTTTATCTCGCACCCGTATAAACCATGAATGGGACATCATTACAACATGTGTTGAGTCGATACTACCTCCAAGTTTGTGATGATAGAATTGTCTATGTAACTGACACAACGGCTACCGCTTGACCGTCTGAACTCAGTTTTTCTGCTGAGATGTCGAATCTAGGAATGACAAAAACAAAAACAAACCAAAAATAATACAAAACAAACAAAACATGTGCTCATATTTTGTGAGTTATCCCTTGAAGAAAACACAAGAGGAGCTTTATCTTGTGCATCAAGAAACCAGTCAGCCTGCCTCTCGCCAGACACCAAGGAGAAGCTAGAGATCACTACAAGGGGAGGAAAGGACGGGGGAAGGGAATCTTCACTTGACAACTGATAAGCAGGGACCGCTTGGTTCACCCTGTCCCAGTTAGACGAGCACCTTAAGTGATTTCCTCCTAAATGTCTGCTAGCACGCACTGACCAAGTATTAAGAAATGAAATTCTAAAAAACTTTTCCCAATTGTGCGAAATTTTATCTTAAAATACCAAACCTTAAAGTTTTATCATAACATTATTAAAACAGTTCTTATAGAACCTGATAACATGAATCCAGATGAGTTAAAGGGTGTTCTCAGTGAAATAATAGTATAGGTTTATCCTGGCCTCCACTTTTCTTTTCTTTTTTCTAAGTAAAATGTCACACCTTTGTTTACATACTTTAGAAATAAACAGTCTTACTTAACATTCTGATTGGTGCTGTCCTATTCAAAGCAATCATATAGGGTTAGTAGGTTTTTAATTTAAGTTTCATAAAAGGTTCCGGTCAATTTGAACCATTTAAGGTTTAATCACTTTGTCAACCGCAACACAGCATTGACTCCAATGCAAGTAACATTATCATTTTATATAGCTGTTATTTTATTATACTCTTTGGTTGTATACCAGCTCATGTGCAATACGGACGTATTCTACTTGTACTCTAACAACGCACCCGGCGGACGACGCCGCTCCGCACCCGGCGGACGACGCCGCTCCGCACCCGGCGGACGACGCCGCTCCGCACCCGGCTGACGGCGCCGCTCCGCACCCGGCTGACGACGCCGCTCCGCACCCGGCTGACGACGTCGCTCCGCACCCGGCTGACGACGCCGCTCCGCACCCGGCTGACGGCGTCGCTCCGCACCCGGCTGACGACGCCGCTCCGCACCCGGCTGACGGCGCCGCTCCGCACCCGGCTGACGACGCCGCCCCGCACCCGGCTGACGACGTCGCCCCGCACCCGGCTGACGACGTCGCTCCGCACCCGGCTGACGATGTCGCTCCGCACCCGCCGGAGGACGTCGCTCCGCACCCAGCTGACGACGTCGCTCCGCACCCGTCGAAGGGCGTCAAGCGGCCCCCGTCTGCTGACGCCGCGCCGGATCCGCCCGACGACGTCACGCAGCCCCCGTCTGCTGACGCCGCGCCGTATCCGCCCGACGACGTCACGCAGCCCCCGTCTGCTGACGCCGCGCCGTATCCGCCCGACGACGTCACGCAGCCCCCGTCTGCTGACGCCGCGCCGGATCCGCCCGACGACGTCACGCAGCCCCCGTCTGCTGACGCCGCGCCGGACCCGCCCGACGACGTCACGCAGCCCCCGTCTGCTGACGCCGCGCCGGATCCGCCCGACGACGTCACGCAGCCCCCGTCTGCTGACGCCGCGCCGTATCCGCCCGACGACGTCACGTAGCCCCCGTCTGCTGACGCCGCGCCGTACCCGCCCGACGACGTCACGCAGCCCCCGTCTGCGGACGCTACGCCGTACCCGCCAGACGATGTCACGCAGCCTCCGTCTGCGGACGTCAAGCGGCCCCCGTCTGCTGACGCCGCGCCGTACCCGCCCGACGACGTCTCGCAGCCCCCGTCTGCTGACGCCGCGCCGTACCCGCCTGATGACGTCAAGCGGCCCCCGTCTGCTGACGCCGCGCCGTACCCGCCTGACTATGTCACGCAACCCCCGTCTGCTGACGCTGCGCCGGATCCGCCCGACGACGTCACGCAGCCCCCGTCTGCTGACGCCGCGCCGGACCCGCCCGACGACGTCACGCAGCCCCCGTCTGCTGACACCGCGCCGGATCCGCCCGACGACGTCACGCAGCCCCCGTCTGCTGACGCCGCGCCGTATCCGCCCGACGACGTCACGCAGCCCCCGTCTGCTGACGCCGCGCCGTACCCGCCCGACGACGTCACGCAGCCCCCGTCTGCGGACGCTACGCCGTACCCGCCAGACGATGTCACGCAGCCTCCGTCTGCTGACGTCAAGCGGCCCCCGTCTGCTGACGCCGCGCCGTACCCGCCCGACGACGTCACGCAGCCCCCGTCTGCTGACGCCGCGCCGTACCCGCCTTACGACGTCACGCAGCCCCCGTCTGCTGCGCCGTACCCGCCTGACGATGTCACGCGGCCCCCGTCTGCTGTCGCCGCGCCGTACCCGCCTGACGACGTCACGCAGCCCCCGTCTGCTGACGCCGCGCCGGATCCGCCCGACGACGTCACGCAGCCCCCGTCTGCTGACGCCGCGCCGTACCCGCCCGACGACGTCACGCAGCCCCCGTCTGCTGTCGCCGCGCCGTACCCGCCCGACGACGTCACGCAACCCCCGTCTGCTGACGCCGCGCCGGATCCGCCCGACGACGTCACGCAGCCCCCGTCTGCTGACGCCGCGCCGTACCCGCCTGACGACGTCACGCAGCCCCCGTCTGCGGACGCTACGCCGTACCCGCCCGACGATGTCACGCAGCCTCCGTCTGCTGACGTCACGCAGCCCCCGTCTGCTGACGCCGCACCGTATCCGCCCGACGACGTCACGCGGTCCCCGGCTGTCGACTACAGAGGGGGTTCAGAGCAGACCCCTGAGGAGACTCCAGAGGAGGTCCCGAAGGGGACCCCTAGAGGAGACCCCTGGAGGAGGGTCCGGAGGAGACCTCCAGAGAGGACTCCCACCGACCTGGGCAGAAGGGGTGGCTCTCTTCCCGGGCCCCACCCGCCCACCAAATCTCCTCCACCCCCCCGGATCATCGACTGGGACGCAGACGGTCCAGAGGGGCGGGGTTGGCCCCCGCGCCGCTACAGTCGGGATCTGTTCTTTTCCCTCAACTGCCACCGGGAACACCCCTTCAAGCCGGGTTGGACGCCAGGAGGCGCCCGTTGAGGGGGGGGTACTGTCACGGTTACGGTGGTTGGCAGGGGGCGTGGCCTAGCCACGTGCGCTGGTGGCGCACACACTCCTGTCAACAATTACGTTGGTTGGCAGGGGGCGTGGTCTAGCCACGTGCGCTGGCCACACACACACACACACACACACACCTGGACTCAATTTCCCCCCGTGTCATTTGTTGATCACCTCACCTGGGGTATATATACGTTGCCTTTCCTTTACCCCAGCGTGAGGTCGTTACTTATTCTACTTTCACGTAGTTCTCCCGTCTGGTACCCATCGCCTGCCAACTACCTGCCGGTACTCCGCACCCGATACCCCCGGTACAGACTCCTTCCCCTGTCCCGGACTACCCGCCGGTACTCCGCGGATCGTCCTCCCATGCACCCTTGTGTTTTTGTGTGTGCTTGTGCTAATAAAGCCGTTCGTATCACTCTCCACTTGTCGGCGTCTGCGTTCGGGGTCCAACCCACTCCCTCTCTCGTGACACGGTCATTACAATGTTGTGACTTTGTTCATTCCTCAAGACTGAGGCCACCCAATCTTCTCCTCAGGTCAGGTCAGGTCCTGTTTGAGTTAGTAGTTAAGTTATTTGTAAAGTTACTGGAACACCAATCATCCAACAGCAAATAGTTCACACATTATAACCCAAATTGGACTTCTGCTGTGCTGTTCAGCAATTTTAATTATACTAAGTACAACTCTCAACCAAGTTGGGAGAATGTCTTTGGATACGCAGTCCACAACTAAATGTCCTTGAGAATGGACAATGATTCATTGCTGCATCCCAGTAGTTTAAAGGATAAAGAACCCACTTTTTTTTTCAAAGTGGGTAATTTCTTGGAGAAACAAAAACAAATAAAAAAAACATTCATAACAACAACTCACCCACACCAGGAAGAGGAGAAGAGATCAGACCAAGGCTGATACATAATTCCATATCCCTAACTTTCATGCTATCAACCATCATCTGACTGGCTCTGTCCCCTTTGCCCATCACCATGTCGATGAGACAACGTGCTCTGTCCACTTTGCTCGTCTGGTTCTCCATCACAGAGTCCTTGTCCTCGGTACTCAACACTTTCTTCTGCCACAGGTCATCCAGGATACCTTTGATAACAGGCATTGGAACTTTCTGCACAAAGTCAGCACGGATCCTTGAAAGCTCTGAGAAAAAAAGAGTAATAGAAAGTGTTGTAGTCAATACAATCTTTGGGTGTGTATAAATAAACAAATGCATAGGCCTACATGAACCCAGCAGGTCGACCCTGCTATATGGTAGTAGTAGGCGGTCATACCATTTACTACCTGCGTATATCCAAAGTCACCTGTATTGCATCAGCTTGCGACACACTAGCGACACACTAAAATGGACCCTGGTCGTTCTCTCAAATGTGTCTACTTCAAACGAAAATCCGAATTAACGTAGGCCTATAACATACACCGAAGTGTGCAACAAATATATGTTTCTTGCGCATTCAAACTAGCCTACATCATACATGGTTATTATGAAGACGGCCTACCTTCCATCGTTTACAGGGCTGTGAGTTGTGAGTTGTGGCTGATGTTCAATTTACTTTTGTTTTGAAAACTTCTCTTTTTTGGGCTACAATGTGTGTGTGTGTCAAGTCAAGTCAAGTCAAGTTTATTGTCACTTCACAGTTTACAGTTTAGTATAAAGCAGTGATGAGAAATTATTGTGTGCAATACCCGACGACAGACAGCAGTTATAAAATAAGATAAAATAAAAATAGATAAAAAATAGAATAAAGAATATAAAATAAAAAATAAAAAAATGCAATTTATAAAATGCAAAAATCAGCACAGAAAAGAGCAATATATATATATAAATCAATGTAATAAAATATACATTGTTATATGTTATACGCCCTTGTTCAGCAGCCTGATGGCCTGACTGTGGAAGCTATCTCTAAGCCTATTTGTACGACACTTGATACTGCGGTATCGCCTGCCTGACGGTAATAGTGAGTAAAGTTCGTGGCTGGGGTGGGCAATGTCTTTTATAATTCTTTTGGCCTTGGCCACGCACCGCTGGTTGTAAATGTCCAGGAGGGAGGGGAGCTCACCTCCAACGATATACTGGGCCGTCCGCACCACCCTTTGAAGCGCTCTGCGCTCAAGTGCCGTGCAGTTCCCGTACCAGGCGGTGATACACCCTGTCAGAACACTCTCGATGGTGCCATTGTAGAATGTTCTCAGGATGCGGGGGCCCATGCTGAATTTCTTCAGACGCCTGAGAAAATACAGGCGTTGTTGGGCCCTTTTCACCACGTGTGTGGTGTGCGTGGACCATGTGAGGTCCTCGGAGATGTGCACGCCGAGGAACTTGAAGCTGCTGACCCTCTCTACTGCAACGCCGTCGATGGAGATAGGGCTGTGCTCTCCCCTCTGCCTCCTGAAGTCCACGATCAGCTCCTTGGTCTTCTTGACGTTGAGGGCGAGGCTGTTCTCCTGGCACCACTGCTCCAGCGATCCGACCTCCTCCCTGTAGGCTGTCTCGTCGTCGCCGGCGATCAGGCCCATCACTGTCGTGTCGTCAGCAAACTTGACGATGACGTTGGAGCTGTGCATAGCCATGCAGTCGTGGGTGTAGAGGGAGTAGAGGAGAGGGCTCAGCACGCATCCCTGGGGGGCTCCCGTGTTGAGGGTCAGTGGCTCTGATGTGGTGCTGCCCATCCTCACCACCTGGCGGCGGTCCGACAGGAGGTTCAGTATCCAGCTGCACATGGATGGGGGTACGCCTAGACCTCTCAGCTTGGTGTCGAGCTTGGCAGGAACAATTGTGTTGAATGCTGAGCTGTAGTCCACAAACAGCATTCGCACATAACAGTTCTTCCCCTCCAGGTGGGAAAGGGCAGTGTGGAGGGCCATGGCAATTGCGTCGTCCGTGGATCTATTTTGACGATATGCAAATTGCCATGGGTCCAGCGTGGTAGGTAACACGGAGCAAATAAAGTCCTTGACCAACCTCTCGAAGCATTTGCTAACGATCGAGGTGAGGGCCACAGGTCTGTAGTCATTCAGGCATGTTACCTTGGTTTGTTACCTTTGTGTGTGTGTGTGAGTGTGTGTGTGTGTGTGTGTGTGTGTGTGTGTGTGTTTTGTGTGTGTGTGTGTGTGTGTGTGTGTGTGTGCGTGTTTTATTGGCTCGGATCCCCGTGACGTGCTTCATGAGATTGAGTTGGAAGAACTAGTGCCGCTGTAATGCCGGGCAGCACCAAGGGATTCATCAGCAGCGTCAGAGCGCAAACCCCCAATGTGCGAACCACTCACTGCTTCCTTCACAGGGGCACTGGTTAGAAAGATGCTACCAAAATAACTTTCCGATGTAGTGTTGCTCTATTTTTATGTTTGCGTACCTCAGCGTTATGCTATTGTCTGCTTCAACAAATGTACACCTTGTAAGTCGCTTTGGATAAAAGCGTCTGCCAAATGCCCTAAATGTAAATGTAAATGTAGTGTAGAGAGCAGTGGACATTGTTCACTTCATCAAAGCGTGGCCTTTAAAGACATGTCTTGTTTTTGAGTCGTATGTCGATGAGACAACCTGCTCTGTCTGTGTTAAATGTCCTCTGTGCTCAAAACGCTCTTCAGCAAAAGTTCATCCAGGAGACCATTGATAACAGAGATTGAAGCTGTCTGCGCGAATGCAGTGCGGATCATTGAAAGCTCTAGTCTAGACTCTGAAGGGGCTGAGAAATTGTGAAAAAAGCTCACAAAGCAACAGGGATATTAAAGGGATACTGCGAGATATCTTACCCAGATTTAGACAAGTTGTTTAATTCCAAATTTATCATTATGCATTCAGAAGAAGAGTTCACTGGGTTCGCATTTATTATTAATTTCCAAAGACTTACTCAAAAATGAGTGCTGGTAGTTAGCCAACAAACACACAGATAAAGGAAAACCAACTTCTCTTCTGGAAGCACGATGATGATTTTGTAATTAAACAACTCGTCTAAATCTGGGTAAGACAGGCAAACGCCAATATCCCTGTCAAGTTTTTTTCACGATTTTGAATGTGCTATATATTGGATGTAAGTGCTATTATTTAAGTGCAATTTGTAAGAAATGACCTCTGTATGAGCCATTTTAGATTCTAGACCACTCCCTGGTCATTTCTGACCAATCAGGGCATATCTTCCGTGATTTGTTTGGAGAATCCAGAAACGTAGGGAGGGAGCAGAGAGTGAGAGGACTTTTTCTTGAGTCTTTCACATCTCCCACATTTAAGTAGCAAATCAATTTAGTTGTTTAAAAAAAATCTAATTATTTTTTGTTTTGAATAAAATCCCCTTTAAAATGTGAAACATTGATACTGGTTGGGTTGGAACTACTGATTTCATTCCAACACCTTCCAAGGCTCACTAAACTTATTCGGCATCACTTCTTTACAGGCATCCTGTCAGGATTGGCAGTTCTGCCTCCCCGCGTTCACAGCCCTCGCCCAGGTAGCCACGCCCCCTTATCACGTCCCGCATTAATTTCACCGTTTCTCCAGCCCTCGTCCAGGTAGCCACACCCCCTATCACGTCCCGCAGTCATGTCACCTTGGTTTCCACAGTACTCGCCCGGATAGCCACTCCCCCTTGTTAGTTCTCTGCTGCAGCTGCAGCGCATCACCAGTGTTATATATTGATTATATTATATATTGATTGTACCACTATGTTTACATAGCAACCTTTGTTCAGGAAGTCTGTGTACCCTCCGGACAGGTAAGCGTGTGACCCGGCTGACCGCGTCACTCGTGTCATGGTTGGGAATGTACCTGTCATGTATGTGTTAAACTACCGAAGTCTTCTCAGTAAAGATACCTAAACTGGAGTACAAGTCTGCGTGTATTTAATTACCACTCAGGTTATAACAACCGTGATCTTCCCCCTCATGTTTTCCTGCCCGTCTTATTGGCTGCCTGAGACCTTATTGTTTCCACCTGTTATGTTCCTTGGGTTTAAATAGGCGCCGTCTTCTTTTGTTCGGGGCCAGTTCATTAAATACTGTTTCGTTGTTTATTAGACTGGTACTTGTTTCACGTTTTGAGACTTGCTACTTGTTTCATGTTACAGTTCTTACTTGTTCATGTTTCCACGACATCCCACCGTCAGGTTTTTTTGTAACAAATTTTTTTTGCTTTTGAGGATTTCACGAAGTCTCGTTCTCTGAGTCCTTGAGAAACCATTCGAAAGGAGGATGCTCGTCGAAGGATGCTTCAAAGAAGCCCTTCAGCGCTGTTTCTTTATTGATGAACTCTACTTCCTGCACACGCACATACACACACACTTAATAATGTTTAAATTACATGCAAATGAGAATAAATGGGTTGCACAACACATACCGTGGGTTCAATCCGCCCTTTTGGCGTGGTTATAAGCCGATAGGACTTTAACTCTACCAGCCGACAGGTTGCCGGTTTTGGAATCCTGACGTAATGCTTGCCAGAAGAGAGCACCTGTCTATCAATAGCCTGCACACACGGAAACAGGAAGTAGTAATATGCCAGATGTGAGTTAAGCAGTGCATAATTTGTGCCGGATCCTGCCGGAACTGGATCCGGGACCTCTCAAGTTTTAAACTGCCTGTGTACCCATTGATCTGATCAGGTACTTCTCGTGGTATAAAAGCAAAAATAACATAAAGAAAAATCTAGCAATTTTCAAGCAATTTCACATTCTCTTCATTAGTTTAAATGTATTCTTAATTAGGCCACCCCTTTACGGACGTGGCACTAGGAGACTTTTGCAAGTAATCTGTTTACCCACATACTTTGGATTGTAGTAGGCTACAAACGTAGTCATACCTAGTCTAACCCAGCCTAGTTTGGTCCAGTCTAATCCAGCCCATCCTAGCCCAGTCTAGCCTAACCTAGCCTAGTCCTGTATAGTCTAGCCTAGTCTAGCCTAGCCCAGTTTAGCCTAGCCCAGTTTAGTCGAGTCTGTCTCTCTATCAATGTATCTGTTTATCAACGTACAGGCATACCATTAGTCTAAATCTAAATCTGGAGGATTTTGAATCCTCTTTATTTGTCACATACAGTACATGTACACACACCTAGTTTTCCTAGTATTAGCAGCAGTGGGCAGCTATTGTACATACAGCGCCCAGGGAGCAGTGTAGGAGGTCCAGTGCCTTTCTCAAGGTTACCTTGGAAGTGCCCTGGAGGGGAACTGGCATGGTCCGTTTCAGGGACTTGAACCGGTGACCCTCCGGTTCCCCGGCCAAGTCCCATCAGCCAACCGACTGAGCTACTGCCCCCCCCTATAATACTGACTATATCTAGTGACTCATTGGTTCTTTACGCTTCATCACCTTTAACTCAGACTTGTTGTTGGAGACCAAAAACACGTTGAAGCGGAGGCTGTTTAGCTGCTTGTACACCAGCACCACCCCGTGGTGCTTCAAACGCAGACATCTCTGAATGAGGAGACCCACTACAGAGAGAGAGGACACGCGCCAGCAAACGTGGCTGGCAGAGAAGTCCACTGTCGGCTCAATGCGGCCGTCCCTGTCGTCTACATGCAACACACTGAACCCCGGGTCACACTTGAGGTCTGGGGAAACGTAAGCATAACATAACGTTATTTTGGCATATTGGGAAATGACAGTAGCCAGTATGTGCATAGACTCATAAGTCTGGAGAAATGCATGTGGAAGTAAAACAATATAAATGACATTACATTACTAGTACATTGCTCTATTGATGATTTTGTAATCCAGATTGCATTTTAAGAATACAAGCATCTTGTAAAATGTGAAAATGATGGGACGTTGATTGGTTGAACGTCCTTTAAAAAAATTCAATGGAAATACTGTAATTCAAATATTCGACAAATGGCATTGCTTTAATTTGTTTATTTCGTGTCACTAAAATATCAATTAAATTCTAAATCAATTCTTCATTCGAATGTTCGAAATATTGGGACAATATTAATATCAAATCAAATTGTAAGCCAAATAGTATCAAATGTTATGGGGAGCTGAGGGAGTGAGCCCAATTTGAAAACCAAGAAATGTATTTTAATTTCCCCCCCACTGTGTTCTCACCAGCAAGACACAGGGAGTGTGGGAACTGGATAAACTTGAGCACAGATGCATCCTTGTTGACCACATCCACATCTAAAATGGGTCCGGCAGGTCTCCAGGTGTCCTGGAGGAACTCTGTGAATTTGAACCAGGACAGGACCGAGTAGCTCACCAGAGCCTGCTCTGATACTTCAAACACCAGGCCGGAACCGAACACTCATAGGTACCCTCGCCTTCCAGCATCACCCTAACACACACACACACACACACACACACACACACACACACACACACACACACACACACACACACACACACACACACACACACACACACACACACACACACACACACACACACACACACACACACACACACACACACACACACACACACACAATTAAGCATATTGTTTTTGTGGTTAAGACCAGATGAATCGGACAACCCTATGGGACTGATGTCAAGACGTGTCACTCACTGGAATCTCCACTTAGAAATCTTGCTTGGCGTAACCTTCTCATACTCAGAACTCTGTTAAAAAAAACAGAAGTAAACAACAATAAACATAAATTGAAGGTAATTATTTTTGTTGATATTCACCTGCTTTACCGCATTCTTCACATGACTTGAAGTACATGTCCTCTGTCAGGAAAAATTACAACTGTTAGTCACACAACTGACACCATTGCTTGTGTAAAGCTTCCTTCAGACTAGACAACTCGGGACAGAAGGCAGACTTCAGCAGTACACACGCCACGACTGGCCTTGGCGATCAGTCTTTCCTTGCCGTCAGGTGGGTGGTCCATACATGGGGAGACGTATCTGGAGCAGTTGTTGTTGTAAACAGTGAACACACTTCCAGTTCATTCCATTATTTTTCTTCCACTTAACCTCAACATCCCACTGGCCGTTCTTGACCTCAACCCCCACTGATTGGTCTTGATTTTAAATCTCATTGGTTGGCTGTTGAAGTCAAAAGTGCATTTCATTCCTAACAAGTCTCCAAGAACTGAACCAGTGCTCAGGTAAAAGTACAATATGTACACATTGTATTATTACTTCCGTAATTTACAAACACATAGTTGATTGTTCACACTTCATAGCATTATTTTCATTGGAGCAATATCCAAATAAAGACGCCCACGGGTTATTGAACTCCTTTTGCCTCTGACTCCATCTGTACTACCCAGCGATCTGTGTGTGGCATAAAACTATAACCCTTACAATGACAGTTGGCCTCATGATAAACTGGCAGGCACCATACCTGGTTCAGGGCTTGAACCAGGATATAGTTTTAACACCTGGTAAAATATTTCTCAATCTTCTACTCAAAGGTCATCGGAAGAGTCACACTGCTCACCTTTATACTCTTCATCAAATTCTGCTCTGGCGTCTGGCAAAAAAGTCAAAAGAAGGGAGGGTGAGAAGGAGGTACAGAGAATCCTGGAGGTAGCATAACAAAGAAGAGCCAAGACTCTTAACAGAATCTGTGTCAGAATCAGAATTGTCCTCCTCTTCATTAGAGCTGTCCAGACACAACATGCTTGTTGTGTCTTTTGTGCGACCTGTCCCTGTGAAAATGTGATCAATCAAACTCTGAAATGTCTGCAAACACCTCCTCAAACCAATCATTGCTTATTTCAATATAAATTGAAGGCCACAGGGGCCTCTGAGGGTGTTTTCAAACGTTGTCCCTTTCAGCCTCCAAAACAAACTCAGAGCGATGAGTCAGCATTTGTTGTGCATATGTGTACACTCCAAACAAACTCAGACCCCTGTAACCTGTGAATTGTGAACAGTGCTGCCGCAATGCCGGGCAGCGCCAAGGGTTTCATAAGCAGAGGGCAAACCTCCAACGCACGAACCACTCACTGCTTCCTTCACAGGGGCACTGGTTGGAAAGACGCTACCGAAAGAACTTTCAGATGTAGTGGACAGAGTGGTGGACATTGTTTGTTTCATCAAGGCGTGGCCGTTAGAGACGTGTCTGTTTTCGAGTCGTATGCGAGGAAATGGGACCGAAAAAGCATGCCTTGTTGATACACGCATGGTTGGCTTTTCCGGGGGAAGGTTTTGGTCCGACTGTTGCAATAATAACGCAAAACGTTCCTGATAGGAGAGACTTCTGCATATCCTGAATTGATTGCGATGCGCGATAGTGCGCAAAAAAGCCTTCTCTCATAACGACCACTTGTGTGCCCGTTAGCCGTCAGATGCATGGAGAGCAGCAGTCCCCAACCCCCGGGCAAACATAACATTATAGGCTATTTATGTGTGAAGTGCGCCGTGAGTTTAATATCCATTTCGACATTCAAAGCCAGTCACCTTCATTCGGCATGCTAAGACATGCTCTGAGTTTATGACATTACAATTTACATGACATAGTCTCTAAAAAGAGCTTGGGTTTCCAAGGAGAACGTTATAAGCGGGACTTGAACCGACGTCTCCAAACCAGTTGATCTGTCAACAGCACCACAGAGACAAGTGCTCTGTTCTGGTCAGAGGTTTTAATCAACATTACAATTAACAGGACATTGTTAGGGTTCAAGTCCTGGTGTCGTTGTGGAATTATGAATGTATGACAATACATCCTGAAAACAAATCCTGAAAAACTGAAAAACACTCTCAAAAAATTGTCATGATTAACACATTCTCATATTTCACAAATTGTCCTAGTTCAAACGTTGTCATACCACATGTCTTACCACATCATCATTTACAATACAAACCTCAGTGGGAATCAAACACAGGTCACCAGAAATGCTAACCTGCATCTCTCACTGTGCCACAGAGAAACATGCCAAAGTGTATAAGGAGGAGAGTGTTATAAGCAGGACTTGAACTAACTTCTCCAAAGCAATTAACCAATGTATCTGTCTTCAGCAACTCCTATGATTTGGTCGGTGGTATTTATTGATATTACAATCCATCCCCTCAAAAACCCACTTACGATACACAGGTCTCCAGCACTGATAATGGGGGGATCAAACCTGTGCTAAAATACCCATGTGTAATGAATGACCTCTTTGGTCTTTCCACAAAGGGTTCTAAATTTGTCTTTTTCTTGTGATATTTTATATTTTGATAGTTGCAAAAGCAATTCTTTCTTGATGTCATCAACTGTTGCTAGAAGTTGTATTTAACATATTTCTATTGCTTTTTCTGTTTAAGAGGATCGAAAGAGCAGTTGGGTTGTGCCAGTAATGTTTTGTAGTTCATGAGTTCAATGTATTTCGATTATTTATGTTTGGTTAATTGTTAATTAAGCACTTCAAACCTTAAGCATGAATCAAAATGCTTTCTTTCTTTGTTTATAAATGATAATAAACAAATAATACTAAGCTTCACTTAAATATATAAATATGTGTCCATAAGACTTGGGGAGTGTTCGTTTTAATACATTTAAGACTGGGGTGACTTCAGATTTTGCATCCTTTAAAGGGTACTGTGACTGCAAAAAGGTTGAGAAACACTAACCAGCCAGCACAGGAAGACAAAACATCTCCACCGCAATCTCCGCTCTGTCTTTGCTGATCTCTCCTCTTCGGTTCATTCTGCCCTTCCTCCTCGTGATTCTTTCTCTGTTCTATCCCCTTATTCTACCACTGACCTTCTTCTCGCTACCTGGTCCTCCTCTCTGGACACTCTCTCCTTCCACCTCCAGGTCTGCACATCCAACTTCACCTGCCCCTTGCTTGTCAGACTCAGTACGTATGGAGAAGCGGAGCCTTAGAGAGGCGGACCGCAGGTGGAAGAAAAGCAAAACCCCAGAGGACTTTCTTAATTTTCAAGCTCTCCCGTCAAACTTTTCCTTGTTTCTTTCAGCTGCCAGAGCTGCCTTCTGCCTACTGTTCCAAAAACTCAAAGAGCAGCATCTAACACTAAATAAGATTTGAAACGTTTTCCTTTCTTCTCCATCCCCACCCCCTCCCCACACCTCCTCCCTGCTCCCGGAAGATTTTGCCAACTTCTTTAACAAGAAGGTCAACGATATCTGATCCTCCTTCCCTGACCCCTCGGCTGATGCTCTTCACTTCAACCACCCCTGCCTTCTTTGACGTGCAGTCTTTAACCAATTGACCTTGTACCTCCAACAGAACTGCCTCTTGGACCCCCACCAGTCTGGTTTCTAGGCGGGTCACTCGACCAAGACTTCCCTCCTGGCAGTGACAGAGTCGCTCTATGCTACTAGAGCAAACTCTATCTCCTTGGTCCTGATATTCCTGGACCTGCCTGCTCTGCTCTCTCCTTGTTTGCATCATACTTGACAGGTCGCTCCAACAGGTGGCACTGAGAGGGTCTTTGTCGGAACCACGCAGACTGACTACTTGTTCCATGCACACTGACAACTCGATCCACAAGGGTCCTCTCCTCTTCTCCCTCAACACAACATCTCTTGGTGCCGTTATCCACTCCCATAATTGATTGTACCAATGCTATGCTGATGACACCCAACTAATCTTGTTGTTTCCCCCCTCTGAAATGCAGGTGGAAATACACATTGCGTGCTTGGCAGACATCTCGGAGTGGATGACGATGCACCACCTAAAGCTCAACCTGGACAAGACTGAGCTAGTGTTCTTCCCAGCAAAGGGCTGTCCTCACTGAGAGCTGGCTGTCACTATTAATGACTATTGATGCTGTGGTGACACCTAGTCTGACTACAAGGAATCTGGGTATGGTCCTGGACAACCAACTGTCGATCATGGCAAACATTGCATCTGTGACACACTCCTCCTTCCCCAGATTCCTCCTATACATCCTATCCATACATCAGGAGGATTCAGCCTTTGCTCACTGCAAAGGCTGCACAGGTGCTCATCCAGGCTCTTGTCATCTCCCGTTTGGACTACTGCAACTCTCTCCTAGCTGGCGCCCTGGCGTCTACCTTGTCTTTTCTTCATCTCTTTCAGCTGCCAAAACTGCTTTCTGCCTACTGTTCCAAAAACTCAAAGAGCAGCATCTAACCCTTAAAGGATTTTGAAACACCTCCTCCCTGCTCCCGGATGAAGGTCAACGATATCTGATCCTCCTTCCCTGACCCCACGGCTGATGCTCTTCACTTCAACCAGAGGGACTGGAGCGTGGCACTGGAGGATAACAGACGCGTCTGTACGAGCTCTCGCAGTTTATTTAGTTTACTTGTACTTTTACTACTTTTTCTTTTTTTTATATTTCAGATTCAGATTCAGATTACTTTATTAATCCCGAGGGAAATTAAGGTTGACAGTTGACACAGGGGGAATAAATGCACACACAAAAATACTAATACCTGCTAAGCTAAAAAACTAAAAACAACTAACAACTAACAAAATAAAACTAGTATAAACAAAAATATAATTAAAATAACTCTAAATGAAATCTAAATGTATTGATCGATGAAGATGAATTGCACAATTTACAGTATTATTACAGTAATACGTAGGTATATACAATACACAACAATACGTATAGTGCAAATTTAAGTAACTTTGTAGGACTATAGCAAGTCACCATGTGTGTTATCACATATGATCACCAAACACTCTTGGAATTACGGAACAATACAACTACAGACAACGCAACAAAGCACTGGGACTTACCTATGGAGAGCGGGGGGAAGGGAGCCACCAAGCCCGGGGGGCAACAACAAGCACGCCCGCAGGAGAGGGTCCCCCTACTGGTTAGGACACGCCGGAGGGGATGGAAACCAGCCCTACCGAGCATTCTCCTCGCCAACGTCCAGTCTCTCGCAAACAAGTCCAACGAACTGAACTGTCGTATAGCCTTGCAGCGGGACATCAGGGAGTGTTGCACCATGATTTTTATGGAGACGTGGCTGACCTTTGTGATTCCTGAGATTCCTCTGTGATTCCTTGTTTTGAACTGACAGAACAGCTGAGTCCACAGGGAAGAATTAAGATGGGGGCGTATGCTGCTTGGTGACAACAGCTGGTGTACGGACGTTCAGGTGCTTTCTCAACACTGCTCATCTAATCTGTAATTACTGACTTTCAAGTGTCGCCCTTTTTACTTGCCGAGGGAAATCTCCGCTATTCTCATGGCGGCGGTTTACATCCAACCACGGGCTGATGCGAACATCGCATTGGACAAACTTTACATTGAAGTGAGCAAACTTTAGAATCGCTACCCCGAGGCAGTCCCCATTGTAGCGGGGGACTTTAACCACTGCAATTTAAAAAAGGAATTACCAAAATACTATCAAAACATCTCATGTCCAACCAGACAGAACAAGACTCTTGATCACTGCTACACCACCATCAAGCAAGCCTATCGCGCTGTTGCGCGGCCGGCTTTCGGCAAATCAGACCACGCCTCCGTGCTTCTACTTCCCGCTTACAAGCAGAAGTTGAAGTCCACGCCCACAGTTGTAAAGAACGTGCGTAGCTGGACAGACGATGCCATATTACACCGGCAAGGGGGGCTAGAAATCCCTGACTGAAGTGTGTTTAAGACCACTGACCTTGATGTGTATGCAGATCATGTCACAGCATACATTAACAGGCTAGTGGAGGAATGCATCCCGACCAGGTCTGTTCACTCATTCCCGAACCGCAAACCATGGATGAATGCTGACATACGAAACAAACTTAAGGAACGGAGTACCGCTTTCACAACAGGCGACTCTGATCAAGAAGGCCAAGTATGAACTCAGAAAAGCCATCAAGAAGGGTAAATTGGATTATAAAAACAAATTGGAATCACAGTTCGGGGGCTCTGACCAGACGCATATGCAAGGTCTGAGGGTCCTCTCCAACTACAAGGGGAGCTCAGGGGCTCAGTCACCAACAACGACCCTAACCTACCAGATGAGCTTAACAAGTTTTTCGCTCGCTTTGAAAGGGACCATGAGCCGACCAACAACTTGAACAACCACCCAGAGGACTACGTTCTACAACTGTCTGAGTCCGAGGTCCGCAGGACCTTCAGGAGGGTGAAGGCAGGGATGGGAGCCAGCCCAGATGGAGTTCCATCCACGTCTTTAAGACATTCGCCGACCAGCTGGCTCCTGTGTTCACCAACATCTACAATACATCACTACAACAGTCTGTCGTCCCAGCGTGCTTCAAAGCGACAACCATTGTGCCGTTACCCAAAAAGACCAAGGTAACATGCCTCAATGACTATCGTCCAGTGGCTTTAACACCCATAGCCATGAAGTGCCTGGAGAAACTCGTAATGTTGCATATAAACTGTTCCATCCCTGAGTCCCTAGACCCACTCCAGTTTGCATACAGACCAAACAGGTCTTTAGACAACGCCATTTCCCTGGCACTACACATGGCCCTGCAGCACCTAGACAGGAGGGACACCTACGTCAGACTACTGTTCATTGACTACATCTTGGCATTCAACGCCATCGTTCCCTCCAAGCTGGTCCTGAAACTGAGGGACCTAGGTCTGGGCGCCCCCATCTGTAACTGGATTATGGACTTCCTGACGGGCAGGCCTCAAGTGGTGAAGATTGGGAACAACATCTCATCCACTCTGGTTCTCAACACCGGGCACCCCAAGGCTGCTGCCTCAGTTCCCGGCTATACTCGCTGTACACACATAACAGCAATAATCAGATTACCAAGTTTGCAGACGACACCACAGTCATCGGCCTGATAAGCGAGTGTGACGAAACGGTGTACAGAGGTAGTCCAGCTGACGCGATGGTGTGAGGACAACAGCCTCGCACTGAATGTCAGCAAGACCAAGGAGCTCATCGCGGACTTCAGGAGCCAACGGGACACCCATTCCACCATCAGCCTGGACGGGTCACCGGTGGAAGTCGTCAGCTGCTTCCGTTTCCTTGGACTACAGATTTCCGATGACCTGGCGTGGACCCACAACATGGAGGTCATGCTGAAGAAGGCACACCAGCGCCACTATAGTCTGCGGTGCCTTAGAAGAAGCGGAATAGGCCAGAGGTGGCTAGTGAACTTCTGGATGGAGAAATCCATCCAGAGGGTCGTGAGGATAGCAGAAAAGATCATCGGGTGTGCACTTCCATGCATTGAGGAGATCTTTAGGACCAGATGCCATAAGAAGGCCAAGTCCATCATAAAGGACTGCAACCACACTGGGCACCATCTCTTCTCCCACCTACCATCTGGTCGCCGGTTGCGCAGCATCCATACAAGTACTACCAGGTTTAAGGATAGTTTTTATCCACAGGCAGTGCGCCTACTTAACTGCTAGGAGTGCTGCCACTTTCACTTTTATAACATTGTCATTAACATCACACTTACATACTTTGCTGGACTTTCTGGACCCATCACAGTTACTGCACTGTACTGTATTCATGATGCTGCTGCACTACTGGCACTTTAAATGCTTTAAAAGTGAAAACATGTACATATCATTTAAGTCACTTTGCTGCTCTTTTTTTGTTTATTTTTATTGTACATATTATTTTTATTTGTATGATGTTTTGGAGATTTATACTGCGGGAGGGAATGGGGAGTAAACATTCCTATGTTCTTGTTACAAATGACAAATAAAAATCTTGTATCTTGTATCTTGCCATCAGACTGCCGGAGCTCATTCAGAAAGCTGCAGTTTATTTAGTGTTCAACTGACCCTAGTTCTCCCACACCCTTCTCTACCCTTATCCGGTCTCTACACTGGCTCCCTGTAGCTGCTCGCATCCAGTTCAAGACCCTAGTGATAGCATACAGAGCAGTGAAAGGAACAGCTCCTTCCTACCACCAGGACAGTTCCAACATCCATCATCACAACATGCCCGTCCACTCTGCTACTTCAGGGTATCTGCTTTCCCCGTCGCTTGGGGGCCCTTGTGGCCGATCTACGTGGTCACGGCTGTTCTCTGTCCTGGCCCCAAAGTGGTGGAATGAACTCCCCACAGATGTCAGGACTGCAGACTCACTGCCCATCTTCCCCCGCAGGCTGAAAACTCACCTCTTCAGGAAACACTACCCGGATCCTTCTACCTAGCGTGTCCTCTTATCACTTTTTACTAGCATCTTACTAAATAGATTGTTTGCTTGTTAGTTAGTTAGATATTGTTCTATAGTTTGCCAAATTATTGTACTTTTACCTGTGCACTGTTTCGGTTCTTAGAGTCTTGTTAGGAATGAAATGCACTTTTGACTTCTGGTGACAAGTCTTGCCTACCTTTGTTGTACCTTTGTTGTGTCGCTTTGGACAAATTGCTGCTAAATGACTGTAATGTAATGTAATGTAATGTAATGTAATGTAATGTAATGTAATGTAAAGAATAGCACAATCCATATGACTCACCAACAATATATAATACAATATGTTACCAAAATAACTAGTGGAGACCAAAAGCAAAAACCATGCTCCAAAATACAAAACAAACTTGGCACCATTAACATCCAAACTGGTAAAGAAGCTGGTCAACTATTCTTTGTAGCTAAGGAGGCATTTAGGGCAGGATAATACATTTGTGGATTACAAGAAGTAAGACAGCTAAATTCTGGCACAGAAATCAGAGTCAATAACAACGACAGTAAATATGAATATCATTGGTCAGTATACACTAGGAAGCAGGAGTAGGTATACTCATATGAGTATGTCAGAACATAGTGAAGAGGTCAATTATATCAATGCCAGACTCTTGACTGCTTCAGTGTTCTACTACGGATACCGACTTAAGGTAATCATCGCATACGCTCCTCCCAACTGCGAAAATGACACAATGACAAGGGAACAACAAAATAATGATGATCTCCAAATAGCCACTGCCCGACATAACAAACACCAAAAGCTTGTGGTCCTAGCAGATATGAACGCCACAACTGACCTTAGTTTAAAATTGTCGAAACTCGATGGAAGTGACATCAGCAACAACATCAACCACATCAGCAATGACAATGGGGAGAGGCTCATCAATTTCTGCACATCACACAAACTATGCATCAGTAACACATTCTTCAAACATAAGGCCATCCATCGATACAGCTGGTACTCAGGTACCGGCCTAGGTAAGGTCCTTGATTACATCTTGGCCGATAAATACCTTCAGAATTGCATGCTGGACTGCAGAATCAGGTGTGGATAAGATTTCTCTACAGATCGCAAACTCTTAGTTGCAACCTTTAAAACACCATATAGCAGAGCCGCACGCTTTAAATATCGGAAAACTGGCAGAAAAGTCGACCTTGCAGCACTACAATATGGCATATCCAATATGCCTTCACACACTTGGTCAACATCAAACTTCAACAAAGAACCACTCCATCCACTATGACCGACATCTCAGACAGACTTGTGACAGTTCTTGATGAAACAATACCTATAAAAAATAATAAAAATAATCGTAAGCATGACACAAATTTCAGGGATTACACAGAGGTAAGAGCACTTCTGGACAAAATAGCTCAGTCCCACTGGCCAAGAAAATCTAGCCAGTATAAAAGAATATCTAA
This sequence comes from Muraenolepis orangiensis, assembly GCA_027704905.1. NCBI lineage: Eukaryota > Metazoa > Chordata > Actinopteri > Gadiformes > Muraenolepididae > Muraenolepis > Muraenolepis orangiensis. The sequence continues at coordinate 53,662 of JANIIK010000286.1, forward strand.
ACTGATAAAAAAAAGCACATCTCCTACCTTACCTGAACGTCTAAAGCAAGAGGCCGAATCCATCAACCAATTCGCAGCTAAACGAGAAATCGAAGATCTCTTCAAAACAGCAAAAGATGATTTGATCTTTCAAAAAGTAAAACCCTCCACAAAAAGTCCACCTAAAATGCTCAAGAATTGATTTCAACAACACAAACCTAATTTCCAGACTTTATTACAGAGCTTCAAAATCGAACACAACAAACTGTCATAGAGAGTAACACTCCAACTATATCTGAAATAAAAAAGAACATTAAGTCCCTTAAGAACAAAAAAGCTGCCAATGACATTAGTCCAGAACTATTGAAGTATGCAGAGGAATCACGAGAAATGCTACAAGAGTTTAAGAGCCTAATTGATCAAATGTGGCACAATCAGAAGCTGCCTCACAGGTTCAGCCACAGTAATCTGGTTACACTTTGGAAAGGTGTTTGCAAAGGCTCGGCGAAAGAACTCTTACAGAGGCTTGCAGGTTGGCTCAAGCCTGTGTAAAGTTACTGTAATGATAATTCTTGCGAGATTAAAGGAATGGTACAACCTCCAGCTTACTGACCAACAACAAGGTTTTAGAGAGGGGCGCGGTACTGCTGATGGTATCTACATCACCAAAAGGGTCCAACAAATATCTGACCATATGCAACTGCCGATCTTCGTCCTCTTTGTTGATCTGAGCGCAGCATTCGACCACATCATCAGGAAATGGCTTTTTAAGTCCATCTATATCCGTTTCCCAAACAAGGCTAACACAATCTGCATCAAGGTCCTAGAGGCCATCTATAAAGATACCACCACAGCCCTAACTGACACACCAGAGGATACATTTACAATCAAGTCAAGTCAAGTCAAGTCAAGTTTATTGTCACTTCACAGTTTACAGTTTAGTATAAAGCAGTGATGTGAAATTCTTGTGTGCAATACCCGACGACAGACAGCAGTTATAAAATAAGATAAAATAAAAATAGATAAAAAATAGAATAAACAGCTCAGGGGTCAGACAAGGAGGCCCAGAAAGCCCACTCTTCTTCAATTTAATGATGGACTTTGTGATGAGGGTATTTATGCTACAATGCAAGAAAAAGAATGTGAATTTTGTCGACATTAAATACAGAGTAAGATCAATGGCTACTGTTAGGGAAGCTAGAGGTAAAAAAACGTATGCAGGTAAAACTGCATACAGGTGACTGGGTTGGCTATGCAGACGATCTGGAACTGTTTTTCCTTAACAAAGCCACACTACAACAAGCCCTACCCCTACTTAATCAAACGTTCCAACGCTATCACCTGACGATCAACCATATCAAAACTAAAACCATGATATTTAACTATAAAGATCTCAACACGGAGGTCCCATATCCAACAACCATCACCGACCTAAATGATGTACCTATTGAGAATAAGATACTTGGGCAGCGACAACAAATATGATGAGTGGTGATGCTGAAATAACACTGGTGATAATGAAATAACTCTTCGCATCAACCTAGCAGAAGCCAAATTTCAGGAACAGAATTGTAACATCCACTTAGCCACACAAATGCTATTCCTGAATACCTTTGTCAGAAGTCGCCTTACCTACTCAGCACAAACATGGAATTGAACTACTACTCAAGGAAACAGAGTGGACAGCTGTTATTATGACTACAGAATGCTTAAGAATGGATACATACAAATATATATAATGGAAGGGAAAAAATGTAATTAAATAAATAAATAAAATATAATAATGGATATATCAGGAAAGACGGAAAATATCTGTGTAAAAAAGATGACAAAGATAATAGTGACGAGGATGTTGACTTTCGCTACCGATACTCTAATGCTGATTTCCTTCGCATTTGCAAGACTATCTCAATAACAGATTTTACAGATACTATACAGGCGAGATACCTAGCCCATGTCAGTCAACAAACAAATCTTAATACAGCCAAACAACTACTATTTAATGCTGATAAATACACCAAGAAAGGCCAGCCAAAAAAAACACTAGAAAATAGAGTACTTAGTGGTCAGAGACTATCAGCAGATGATTTCTATAAAATTGCTCTTAGATGGAGGTCTAGATACGATCAATCACTGATCACCCAATATTTGCCAACAGCAGATAGAGATAAATACTTTATATAGTTCCAAGTGAAAGCTACCCATAATGCAAAGCAGTAATGGTCTCAGAGCTCCAGAGAAACTACAGTTTGAACAGAAAGAGGACTGAGGCCCCATCAGAGTTGAAGTGAACCAGAGAGAGAACCGAGTCCTCTTCGAAATGAACTCTTAATGTGACCACAAAAATAACAGTTAATTTTCTGTTGGTCCACTTTAAGAGGACTGTGTTTGGTTCTTTTAAAAAGGAATTTATGTGAAAACACCTTGAGTGACGGGGCAAGCAGAGGGAAATGGACAGGCAGGGGCATAAGGCTTAACCCCATAGCCTGCAGGTAGGAAGGAGCTGTTTCTTTCAGTGCCACGTAGGCGACCACCAGGGCCTTGAACTGGATGTGAGCAGCTACAGGAAGCCAGTAAACATGCCTGAGCAACTGTATGCTGAAATTGCTGAACCTGTTGAACCGGCAATGACACACAATTGTGCAGTTAGTAGTCAGTGTTTCACAGAACCTATTTGTATTTCTAATGCATTTCAATGGGGTTCAAGGTGTGTCACTCTAGGAGGGAAGGCTCAGCTGGAGGCAGAGGCTCCGCCGCTCCGCCTCCCTCAATTTACCCCAGTGGGAGATTTTCCCCTGGAGATGTTGAGGGATGACACTCTACGCTCAGCCATGGACCAGGTAATTTATGGTCAGCGGGTGTGCCCTGACGTGGTCATTACGTTCCCACACTTTATTATAATCAGGGACAGATTATATAGGGTTACTCTGCGACACTCAGTCAGGGGAGGAGGTGAGCCAGCTGCTAGTACTGAGGTGCCACCAGAAAATGGTCTTTGAGGCGGCGCATCACAACCCAATGGGGGGTCATATAGGCAGCGATAAGACTTGTGACTGTATGCTGGCCCACTTCTTTTGGCCTGGCCTTCACGCAGTGTACGGCGGTGGTGTGCATCCTGTCGCGAATGTCAGCTGGTGAACCCACCGGTTAGCTGCGACCCTTACCACCTATGAAGGTTCCGTTCGAACTGATCGCTATGAACCTCATCAAGGCACTCGGCAGTATATAGTTTTGCCACGTAGCCAATCTTTTAGAACACCTAGAAATTGAGACTCAAAGCTCATCGGATGAATCACACTGCTCACCTTCATCGTCTTCATCAATTTCAGCTCTGGCTCCTGAAAAATATGAAGAAGGGAGGGTGGGAAGGAGGTAAAGAGAAGCCTGGAGGTAGCATAACAAAGAAGTGCCAAGACTCTTCCCATAGCCCTTATTTTCAGAACTGTTCAGACACAACATGCCTGTTCTGCAACCTGTCCCTGTGAAAAGGTGATCAATCGAACTCTGAAATGTCTGCAAACACCTCCTCAAACCGTTCATGCCTTATTAACGCTTATTTATTTTCAATATCTAAACATCACATTACATTAATTAAGCAATGGCCTTTGTCCAAAGTGACTTACAATATGTGCATTCAACATAGGTAGCCAAGAGAACTATGATTCATCATCACCCGCACGCTCACCCTCTGATGGAGATGATGCAGGATTTGTTGTGTAAATTAAGAAAATGCATGTGTATTTCATATAAATAATACATATATTTTGGGTACATTTTGAAGTGTGTATTCATGTGTTCAAAGTGGTCTCATGTACCCAACCCTTTAGATAATTTGAGTGTTGACACAAATGTATTTGCTCAGTAGTTAAGAAAGTGTTCATAAAACGTAGCTGGAGGCCACGGAGGAGTGTATTGGGGAATAGATGGTGCCGGAGGAAAAAAGAAGCCGTCGTGGATGACCGGGCGCAGAAGTGGATCATTGATGGGGGAGGTCGCCCTGCCACGCAGACATTGAGAGCCGGATAGATAACGATCGCGAAGCCCAGTCTGGCGGAAGAAAACTGGACAGGATGACGAGAAGGACCAAGCGACGACCAGGCAGAGTTTATAGAGGATAAATATGTGTTTGTAGCGGAGAAGCGGGGGACTTTTGGGTGAACTACTGTCAGGCAGTTATTGGTTATCCAGTCTGTTGGGTGGAGATCTCGGGCTCCCTGTTCCATGGAATATTGTATTGAATTGTATTGTATCTCAACAGTTTTTTATTAAATCTTTTATAATTCTTAATTCTCTTTCTATTAGTTTTTTACACACGGGTCTTCTCCGTTTCCCCGGTTGGAGCACAGTTAATACGTGTATCTGAGGATCGGACGATTAGAGCGAAGATCGAACACGACAGTTCCAACCCCATTTTTATATACCAATTTCCCTAAAGGCTCAGTCACACATCCCTGATTTTTACTGCCGTCCTTGATAGAACCATTCCCGATAAAAATTTGTCAAAAGAATTTCCCGAATGTTACGGGACGCACTAAACTGTCGGGAGTGCTTGGCCGACCTCTCGTCAATATATTGCTCCAAATAGTAATTTTGTAACACTTTTGGTTGGTGGTGTGCCGCAGGATTTTTTTTATATGTAAAAAATGGGCCTTGGCTCAAAAAAGGTTGAAAGATAGTTGCTAAATGACTGTTATGTAATGTAATGTAAAGCACAGCAGGAGCCATATTGTTCCGAGTGAAAGCTACCCATAATAAAAAGCAGTAAAGGTCTGAGAGATCCAGAGAAACTACAGTTTGAACAGAAAGAGGACTGAGGCCCCATCAGAGTTGAAGTGAACCAGAGAGAGAACCGAGTCCTCTTCAAAATGAACTCTTAATGTGAACACAAAAATAACAGAGTTCCTTTTGTGTTGGTCCACTTTAACTGAGTTTGGTTCTTTTAAAAAGGACTATATGTGAAAACACCTTGAGTGACGGCTCAAGGTGGCTTAACCCCATAGCCTGGAGGTAGGAAGGAGGTGTTTCTTTCACTGCCATGTAGGCGACCACCAGGGCCTTGAACTGGATGTGAGCAGCTACAGGAAGCCAGTAAACATACCTGAGTAACTGGATGCTGACATTGCTGAACCTGCTGAACCTGCAATGACACACAATTGTGCAGTTAGTAGTCAGTGTTTCACAGAATTTGTATTTCTAATGCATTTCAATGGGGTTCAAGGTGTGTCACTCTATCGCCTGTGTGTATGTGTGTGTGTGTGTGTGTGTGTGTGTGTGTGTGTGTGTGTGTCCCAGGTCGGTGTTTCCACCTCATTTGTGCCTGGTCCAAGGACCATCAACAAGAACCTAGCTTTCCCCACTCCCTTCCTTGCTAATCAAAATAGAATTTTGCATCGTGACCCTGACTATTAATCAATACAAGATACAATACATGATTTTTATTTGCCATTTGTAACAAGTACATAGGAATGCTTACTCCCCATTCCCTCCCACAGTATAAATCTCCAAAACATCATAAAAAATATATATATATGTACACTAAAAATAAACAAAAAAAGAGCAGCAAAGTGACTTAAATGATATGTCTTTTTTTTACAAAAATCTTAAAAGTATTTAAAGTGCCAGTAGTGCAGCAGCATCATGAATACTGTGCAGTACAGTGCAGTAAATGAGATGAGTCCAGAAAGTCCAGCAAAGTATGTATGTGTAATGTAAATAACAATGTTATGAAAGTGAAAGTGGCAGCACTCCTAGCAAGTAGGCGCACTGCCTGTGGATAAAAAATATCCTTAAACCTGGCAGTACTTGTTCGAATGCTGCGCAATCGGCGACCAGACGGTAGGGGGGAGAAGAGATGGTGCCCAGGGTGGTTGCAGTCCTTTATGATGGACATGGCCTTCTTCAGACATCTGGTCCTAAAGATCTCCTCAATGCATGGAAGTGCACACCCAATGATCTTCTCCGCCGTCCACATGACCCTCTGGATGGCTTTCTTGTCCTGTGTAGTGTTGTTGCCGTACCACACAGTGACGCCACCCGTCAGGACCCTCTGTACGGTGCCATGGTAGAAGTTCACTAGCCACCTCTAGCCTATTCCACTTTTTCTGAGGCACCACAGAGCATAGAGGCGCTGGTGTGCCTTCTTCAGCATGACCTCCATGTTAAGGGTACACGGCAGGTCATCGGAAATCTGTAGTCCAAGGTAACGGAAGCAGCTGACGACTTCCACCGGTGTCCTGTACAGGCTGATAGTGGAGTGGGTGGTTCCTGAAGTCCACGATGAGCTCCTTGGTCTTGCTGACATTCAGTGCGAGGCTGTTGTCCTCACACCATCGCGTCAGCTGGACTACCTCATCTCTGTACTCCGTTTCGTCACCCTCGCTTATCAGGCCGATGACTGTGGTGTCGTCTGCAAACTTGATAATTCGATAATCCTTTGCTCCTTTAATCCTTTAATCTATTGCTGTGCGTTGCAGTACAGTCATGTGTGCAAAGCGAGTACAGCCGGGGACTGAGGCAGCAGCCTTGGGGTGCTCCGGTGTTGAGAACCAGAGTGGATGAGATGTTGTTCCCAATCTTCACCACTTGAGGCCTGCCCGTCAGGAAGTCCATAATCCAGTTACAGAAGGAGGCGCCCAGACCTAGGTCCCTCAGTTTCAGGACCAGCTTGGAGGGAACGATGGTGTTGAACGCCGAGTTGTAGTCAATGAACAGCAGTCTGACGTATGTGTCCCTCCTGTCTAGGTGCTGCAGGGCCGTGTGTAGTGCCAGGGAAATGGCGTCGTCTACAGAATTTAAATGCACTTCTGGTGACGAGTTGTTCTCTTACCTTCCTTTGTTGAAACACACTATTGTAAGTCGCTTTGGATAAAAGCGTCTGCTAAATGACTGTAATGTAATGTAATGTACAGACCTGTTTGGTCTGTATGCAAACTGGAGTGGGTCTAGGGACTCAGGAATGGAACAGTTTATTTGCGACATTACGAGTTTCTCCAGGCTCTTCATGGCTATGGGTGTTAAAGCCACTAGACGATAGTCATTGAGGCATGTTACCTTGGTGTTTTTGGGTAACGGCACAATGGTTGTCGCTTTGAAGCACGCTGGGACGACAGACTGTTTAGTGATGCATTGTAGATGTCGGTGAACACAGGAGCCAGCTGGTCGTCGAAGGTCTTGAAGACGCGGGATGGAACTCCGTCTGAGCTGGCTGTCTTCCCTGCCTTCACCCTCCTGAAGGCTCTGCGGTCCTGGGACATGGACAGTTGTAGAACGTAGTCCTCTGGGTGGGTGTTGTTGGTCGGCTCAGAGTTCCCCCTTTCAAAGCGAGCGAAAAACTTGTTAAGCTCAACTGGTAGGTTAGGGTCGTTGTTGGTTTCTGCCTCTGAGCACCCCTTGTAGTTGGAGAGGACCCTCAGACCTTGCCACATGTGTCTGGTGTCAGAGTCCCCAAACTGTGATTCCAATTTGTTTTTATAATCCAATTGACCCTTCTTGATGGCTTTTCTGAGTTCATACTTGGCCTTCTTGCAGTGATCGGAGTCACCTGAAAGCGGTACTCCGTTCCTTAAGTTTGTTCCGTATGTCAGCATTCATCCATGGTTTGAGGTTCGGGAATGAGCGAACAGACCTGGTCGGGATGCATTCCTCCACTAGCCTGTTAATGTATGCTGTGACATGATCTGCATACATCAAGGTCAGTGGTCTTGAATTCACTCAGTGATTTCTAGCCCCCCCCTGCAGGTGTAGTATTGCATCGTCTGTCCAGCAGCGCACGTTCTTTACTGTGGGCGTGGACTTTAACTTCTGCTTGTAAGCGGGAAGTAGAAGCACAGAGGCATGGTCTGATTTGCCGAAAGCCGGCCGTGCAACAGCGCGATAAGCCTGCTTGATGTAGCAGTGATCAAGAGTCTTGTTCTGTCTGGTCGGTTCCTCCCAGTGTGAGTTGCCGACTGGAATTGAGCATTATGCCTGGTTTTCTCTCACTACCTTTCTATTCTATATCTCCAGCTGTATTGCTGTCCTTGTGATTCTGTGTTGGCAATAACTCATCACATTAGGTTGTCAAACAATCACATTAGACTACATGAATGAATGTTTCAGGCCAGGGCATTTTGTTTCAGTGGCTAATCAGGCGGAAGTGTCAAATGCACAAGCAGTCGTCCCACATCCGGAAGGTTGCTGGTTTAATCCCCGGGCTCCTCCTAGCAAAAACTGTCGAGGTGTCCATGAGCAAGACACCCTAACCCTAAAACTGCTCCTGACGTGCTGGCTGTCTCTTCTTTTAAAGTGCTATATAAAAGAAGCCATTACCATAAACCAGATGTGTATTCTGCATAGGCCAACATGTTCACATTTTATCTGTGTAAACACAGATTACCTTCCATAGTGTATGTAACGTCTTCGCTCCGATTCAATGCAGCCTACTTTCGTTATTAACTCTGGCCGGTAACGTTTATTATATCCCATGAGGTATGAACTATGAAGCGTGTTTCATGCATGTCGATTTACCATAAATAGTAAAATTCTGTTTTGTATCAATAAATTAAGTAGGATTTATGTTGTTCAATACATTGACAATTTATCGAAACACTTTTCATGCATTCACACATTCGAATATATTCACACAAAATGTCACACATCCAGACATGTTAGAAATGATGATACACATTTTGAGACACATTAGATTTCTCCCGTTACCACGTTTAACAATGATAACGTTTTGTAAGTACAAATTGATAACATTAATTAATGTTAATAATTGCTTGGAAAATAATTGATAAATTCTTAAACAAATTTTAAATATCGTTGTTTAAATGGTTTATGGTTATAACCATAAAGATAATAAACCATCAGCTTTTTCTCATCCTCAAATCCCTCTCTCTACAATCGGTCAATCTTTTCTGAAAGAAAAATCATGAGAAATGGCAGCAGATGTATTTTAATAAATGTGTTTTAAAATCTTCTCAAAATAAACACATCACCTTTCAGGCCCGTAGCCAGAAATGTATTTACAAATCTGGAAAAGCTGTAACATTAGTGACCCAATCATCTGTTATGTTATTTATTCATTTATTTTAGTTGGGACACTGTCACGAGAAGGGAGTGGGTTGGACCCGAACGCATACACCGACACAGTGGAGCGGTACGAACGGCTTTATTTACTGGAAACACACACAAAGTCACAAGGGTGCACTGGGGAGACGATCCGTGGAGTACCAGCAGGTAGTTGACCGGCGAGTAGTCCGGGACGGGGGAAGGAGTCTGTGTACCGGGGTATCGGGTGCGAAGTACCGGCCGGGTAGTAGGCAGGCGACGGGTTTCAGACGGGAGAACTACGTGCATTGTAGAGTAACGACCTCACGCTGGGGTAAAGGAAAGACAACGTATATATACCCCAGGTGAGGTGATAAACAATTACACCGGGAGATTGTGTCCAGGTGTGTGTGTGTGTGTGTGTGTGTGCGCCGCCCCCTGCCAACCAACGTGATTGTTTGTTGACAGGAGCGTGTGTTGAGCGCACGTGGCTAGGCCACGCCCCCTGCCAACCACCGTAGCCGTGACAGAAACGTTGAACCCCAAAATCACAGGTTTTACAAATCCATGTGGTGGAAAGGGCCGTGGCATAGCGCTGGGAGCGGGGAAGCGGGAGCGGTTAACTCACGGGGTTGAAGCACCTGTTTGTAATGTACGTCATTGAGCTAACTTGTATGTTTTGATGGTTCCTTTGCTTCTGGGTCTCTGACAGTGATTTTTCAGTAATTTTGTATATTTTTGGTCTGCGGCTGCGTCCGCGGGAATATAATGGACTCGGTCCAGAATACGGTCTTCTGATATCCCGTGGCAGCATTGAACAGGGACCTGAAGACACCATGGAATGCAAGGGAGAGTCTTCCCTCAGACATACATCCCCTCCCTCCCCGTAACCCCACAGGGTTCCAAGGTTCGGGGCCGTTCCCGGCGTTACCCCCTGGTCCACCACGGAGGGAACCTACGGAGATGGAGTGCAGGCGCTGCCGCCAAAACGGACACCGGCAGCAAGAGTGTCCCCTCATGGAGATGGGCCAGGTATTTCGGGTCGCCACGGAGTCAGCTTCCACACCCGATCAGGAGGAACGGCGGGAGCTGGAGGCAGGGGCTCCGCCGCTCCCTCAATTTACCCCGGTGGGAGATTTTCCCCTGGAGCAGTTGAGGGATGAAACTCTACGCTCAGCCTTGGACCAGGTAATACAAATTGATGGTCAGCGGGTGCGCCCTGACGTGGTCATTACGTTCCCACACTTTATTATAATCAGGGACAGATTATATAGGGTTACTCGGCGACACTCAGTCAGGGGAGGAGGTGAGCCAGCTGCTAGTACTGAGGTGCCACCAGGAAATAGTCTTTGAGGCGGCGCATCACAACCCAATGGGGGGTCATCTAGGCTGTGATAAGACTTGTGACCGTATGCTGGCCCACTTCTTTTGGCCTGCCATTCACGCAGATGTACGACGGTGGTGTGCATCCTGTCGGGAATGTCAGCTGGTGAACCCACCGGCCAGCTGCGACCCTTACCACTTATGAAGGTTCCGTTCTAACTGATGGCTATGAACCTCATCGAGCCACTGGGCAGGAGCGCACGGGGGCACCGCTTGGCGATCAGTCTTGCCTTGACGTCAGGTGGGTGGTTCATACTAGGGAGACGTATCTGGAGCAGTTGTTGTTGGAAAGTTCATTCCATTCTTTTTCTTCCAGTTGACCTCACATCCCATTTGCCGTTCTCAACCTCAACCTCATTGATTGATCTTGATCTCAAATCTCATTGGCTGTTGCCAATGTATTCGCCAATCTCAGTCTCAAGATATATATATACCAGGATATAGTTTTGAAATACTTTTCAATCTTTTAGAACACCTAGAAAATGAGACTCAAAGCTCATCGGATGAGTCACACTGCTCACCTTTATCGTCTTCATCAATTTCAGCTCTGGCTCCTGAAAAATATAAAGAAGGGAGGGTGGGAAGGAGGTAAAGAGAAGCCTGGAGGTAGCATAACAAAGAAGAGCCAAGACTCTTCCCATAGCCCTTATTTTCAGAACTGTCCAGACACAACATGCCTCTTCTGCATCCTGTCCCCTGTGAAAAGGTGATCAATCGAACTCTGAAATGTCTGCAAACCCCTCCTCAAACCGTTCATGCCCTATTTCAATATCTAAACATCACATTACATTAATTAAGCAATGGCCTTTGTCCAAAGTGACCTACAATATGTGCATTCCACATAGGTAGCCAAGAGAACTACGATTTACCAGAAATTATAAGTGTATAACTGTGTATCCTTCCTAATAAGCCTCCGAGAGCAGAACCAGTGCTCAGGTAAAAGTACAATTAGTAAGCTCCCTAGATTTTACACAATAAGTCAATCAAACAAGGGCTATGACAAATAGGAAAGCCAATCGACACAAGCTAATAAGCAAAAGCTAATAAAAAAGAAATAGAGCTAAAGGCCCTGTCACACCTTGACGATTTAGCCAGCGTATGCCAACGTATCATAATGTCTCTAAAACGCTGGCATACACTGAACTATCAATGTTTTTATTTTTATTTTATACATAACGTATGAGTAACGTTTTGATAACTTATAGATAACTTATACCAACGAATGCACAGCGTATCGCCGACGATCACAGAGGCTGACGCTCGACGATTCAAATCATAACTGCACTAGACATCGCAATATCAACATCACCATCGCAGGATCAATATCAGGCCGAAGTAAACTTCGAAGAACGCTGACAAGAAGTCTCCTGGCCGTGGGCGTGGGCGTGAACGCAAGGTGGATTCATCATCACCCTCACCCTCAAGCTCACCCTCTAATTACTACACCCAGGAGAACACTCCGTCCCAGAAGGCCGTAGTCACGTCAGCCCACCTGTTCCCTATTCCCAATCAAGCTCCCTATTTATACTCCCCTCCCCTGTCACTCGTTGTCAGAACTTTCCCGTTGTTACAACCTCTCTAGCCGATTCCTCCGACATAACATTAATGAATGTTAACATTTCTTGGAAAATAATTTATAAATTCTCACCCGTATAAATTCTCACCAGATCAACCCATTTTTTTTCAAATCGTGCAGACCTCGTCTTCTTGCTAGGCCTCTTATGCCTTCTACTATGAGAACTCCCGGGGAATTCTGAAAGAAAAATCATGAGAAATGGCAAATGGCATTAATTAATGGCTCTCTATGAAAATTCCTCTCACAGTGTTCCAAAGTCTTCTCAAAATAAACACACCACCTTTCAGGCCAGAAATGTATTCAAGAAAAAATCTGTAACTTAAGTGACCGTTTCATATGTTATGTTCTTTTTTTGAGTTGTGATACGTTGAAAGCAAAAGAAAATCACAGATTTGACTAATTTGATTTCTCCCGTTAACACGTTTAAGAATAATAACATTTTGTTCGTACAAATTGATAATATTATTGAATGTTAACATTTCTTGGAAAATAATTGATAAATTCTCACCCATTAAGTGCAGATTATCAACCCGTTTTTCCAATTGTGCAGAGCTTGTCTTACAATTGATGAATATAATTATAGTAATTCATAAATTCTTAGAAAATTACATTAAAAATATCAACCCGTTGTTTTAATAGTTTATGGTTATAAATAAATAAAAGGATAATCAACCATCAGCCATTTTTCATTCTCAAATCCCTCTCTCTTCTGAAAGAAAATTCCCTGAGAAAGCCTGGAGGTAGCATAACAAAGAAGAACAAAGACGACTCTTCCCACAGCCCTTATTTTCAGAACTGTCCAGACACAACATGCCTGTTCTGCAACCTGTCCCCTGTGAAAAGGTGATCAATCAAACTCTGAAATATCTGCAAACACCTCCTCAAACCGTTCATGCCTTATTTCAATATCTAAACATCACATTACATGAATAGGCCTATATCACGTTCGATTTGAAAGCCGGAAGTACCCGTTAAAAATCGCTGAAGCAGTGTATCCCAAGTTCCGGTTAATGCATTCAGCTTGGCATTCACCATGGAGGACAGTTATCGCTGGACAACATCGCTGCATAACCTTCCAAAAGTCGGTCAAGACGATGCGGTTCAACTAGTGAATGAACACTACAGTGAAGAAGTCTAAATCCGAATCATACAATTCCCCGACATTGTGTCTTGTGGCTCTATCTGGATATATCGCAATATAACGAAGGCGATTTTGTGTAGGAGCAGAGGTATGCCTATGTATTTAATATAGGCAATTTATTTGATGGATTGTACCTTTTCATTTACGTGTCAATATGTAGTGTGCAGCTGTATATTTTCTAAAAGGGAATGCCTGTTATTCTTGTGAATATGAGTTGTCTTAAAATAAAAGTGCTTGTGACATACTTCGGTTAAAACCGAATTTGTATAAAATACCGATATATATCGTATATCGCGATGCAGCCTAAGAATACCGGGTTTTGGTCCGTATCGCCCCGCCCTACTTGGGACCAGTGCTTTTAATCACACACATACCCGACAATATGTGGCTCTATTCGGATGAGAGATGGAGTGTGTGTGGGGGTCAGGACCAGTGCTTTTAATCATACACATACCCGACATTATGTGGCTCTATTCGGATGAGAGATGGAGTGTGTGTGGGGGTCAGGACCAGTGCTTTTAATCACACACATTGCTCCTTCCTTGTTTAATGTCCTCTGTGCTCAAAATGCTCTTCAGCAAAAGGTCATCCAGGAGACCATTGATAACAGAGATTGAAGCTGTCTGTGCGAATGCAGTACGGATCATTGAAAGCTCTAGTCTAGACCAGGGGTTCCCAAACTGGGGGTCCCCGGGGGGGGTCGTGAGATGATTTCAGAATCCTCTTGATGTGACCCATGAGGTGTTTTTTTATATTTATTTATTTTTAAATGTATTATAATTTGTATTATTATTATTATTATTGTTAATAATAACGTGTGCCTACATATTTTTATGATGTAAGTCTGTTTAATATGTAAGGGTGACAGATTCACGACAGTATAATTTGCAGCTGAAAAAAGCCACACACACAATGTTCGCGATCACGATTACCCCCCCCCCGTTGGACTTCATGATGTTCGCGACCACCCCCCCCCCCCCTCGGACGGTGATAGTGGGGGCTCTAGTCTCTAGCTGTTATTTTGGGGGTCGGGGGCTGAAAGGTGAACCCCTGGTCTAGACTATAGAGCACAAACCAAAAGGTCGGACAAATATGAAATGACGGGAGTGTAAACTGTGATAGTTTAGGCAGGGTGTTCGACACATTGTTATGAACTGTTCTCCTCAGAATACATCAGAACCGTTTATCGTACCAACTTAGTGTCTCACAACGTATCACATCAAGAAGACATTTGTCTCATTATAATCATAATATTATAATGATCCACTCATAATAAAGAAATTAAACAAACTATATTTTTCGTTTGTCGTTGATAATATAGTCATCTACACGCTGTAGTAGGTGAGGCTACACAACAAAGGAATCTTGACAATGCCCCAAATCGTTCGTTCAAATATAGTTTCTAGTTCAGGTCAAAACGTCTAAATCAAATGTGTATCATACCGTATTGGACAACATTTAATCGTAATCACGGATTACCTTCCATACTGATGTGACGTCTTCGCTCCGATTCAATGCAGCCTACTTGTTGCTTTTAACTCACACACTTCCTGATTGTTAGACGGTTAGGTTTTTATTAGTTTTATATCCTGGTGAAGTGTATTTTATTACCCTGCAAGTGTCATATTGGTTATGGGCCAGTGATCATACATATTGTTCATAACCAGGTAAACCAGCTCTATATATATATCTATATATATCTATCTATCTATCTATCTATCTATCTATCTATCTATCTATCTATCTATCTATCTATCTATCTATCTATCTATCTATCTATCTATCTATATCTATATCTATATCTATATATATATATATATATACACACACACACTAGCTGCCTCTAAGAAAACGTTCAAAAAGGTCCTGAATAAAGCTTGTGCTTGTAGTGGATTATTAAAAATGTTTTAAAAGGTACATGGTACAATCTAAAGAAATTTTATTCCCTGAAATGTATATAGTTTGAGGAAGTTGAGCACAGTTTATACCAATCTACAAAATATATTTCTAATATTAAATATATACAACTCCAACCTGCTTCCCTTGCCCGCAAGCAGGGGCGGACTGGCAATCTGGCAGTTCTGGCAAATGCCAGAAGGGCCGACGCGTTACAGGACGAGTGCCATTTAAAACATGTTCATTGATGGTTGGTGATGTCACTCTGCCCCTCCTCCTAGACACGGGTGCTATGGTGTCCCTCCTGAACTGGGTGACTTATAAACAGTTCTTCTCCCACGAGCCACTGGGCCCGCCCACAACCACGCTGCGTGGCTATGCTAACTCCAAGATTGACATTGTGGGCTCCCTACAGCTTCCCGTGAAATACGGAGAGAAGACACTGCCAGTCTTCAGGTTCAATATTGCACGCCACGGGACCAACCTCCTAGGCCTCGACCTCTTCAACAGCCTCGGTTTCACTCTATTAGACACCTCTGGCTCTGAGATCCACACCATTGCCATCCCCTGGCAGCAACAGTGGCCTGCACTGTTCAGCGGTGTGGGCTGTCTCGATGTTTTCGCCCACCAGCCCCTGGTAGACCCGCAAGTGAGTCCTGTCATTCAGCCCCTCCGCCGCTCCCCACTGGCCCTCCGTGATGACATCTCCTCTGAGCTACAGAGCATGCTCGATGGCGACATCATTGAGCAGGTGAATGCGTCGCCCTGGATCTCCAACATCGTGGTGGCCAAGAAGAAGTCTGGGGGGCTGCGACTCTGCATGGACTTGAGAGCAGTAAACAAGGCCATCTTTCCCGACAAATACCCCTTGCCAACGTCAGAGGAGCTCACCGCCCAGTTCTACGGGTCCACTGTGTTCTCCAAGCTGGACCTCCGCCAGGGCTACCTCCAGGTGCCACTACACCCCGAGAGCCGCAACCTCACTGCGTTTATCACCCACAAAGGGGTCTTCCGTTACAAACGCATGGCTTTTGGTCTAAGCTCTGCCCCCAGCTGCTTCCAAAAGATCATGGCCTCCATCTTCGCTGGCATCCCGGGTGTGGCCATCTACCTTGACGACATCGTGGTTCACGGGGCCACCGTCGAGAGCCACGATGAGTGTCTCCACAGCGTGTTCGGTGCACTGGCCAAGCACCACCTCACACTCAACGGTGAGAAGTGTGTCTTCGCCGCCCCAGCCGTTGAGTTTGTGGGGTTCCGCCTCTCGGCTGACGGCATATACCCACTCTACTCAAACACGGAGGCCATCCACCGCGTCCAGGAGCCCACCTCAGCTGCTCAGTTAGCCTCCTTCCTGGGCATGACGGCGTTCTACCTCCGCTTCCTGCCACAGTACTCGGCTACGACCACCCCACTGCGCCACCTGCTGAAACAGGGCGAGCCCTGGCTCTGGACGCCTGCCTGCTCGGACGCCGTGCGCCTCCTGAAGGCCCAACTCACCTCACCACCGGTCCTAGCGTACTTCGACCTGGCCAGCCCCACCCTCGTCACATGCGACGCCTCCGCCACGGCCATTGGTGCGGTGATGTCCCAGCTGCAAAAGGGGGTCAAGAGGCCGATCGCCTTCGCCTCACAGCCCCACAGAACAGAGGTACTCGGTGGGGGAGCGGGAAGCCCTAGCCTTCCTCTGGGCATGTGAACGCTGGCACATGTACCTCTATGGACGCTCATTCACATTGAGGACAGACCACCAGTCCCTCACCACCCTCCTGGCCACTTCAGGCACCGGCCACAGACCACTCCGTCTCCACCGTTGGGCCGACCGCCTGCAGCAGTACAACTTTCGCCTACAGTTCACGCCAGGCCGGGACAACGTGGTGGCTGACCTGCTGTCACGCTCAATCCCCAACCCACCCTCAGACCCACCTTCGACCCCTGAATGGGACCAGGCCGAGCACGACCTCGTCCAGCTCCTCCACACACCTCTTCAGGAGACAGTGTCGCTGAAGGAGCTCCAGGACGTCTCAGCTGACGACCCCACCCTCACTACACTCTCGGCCTACATCAGACAGGGCTGGCCGACGAGGGTAGCTGATGAGCTGCTTCCCTACTTCAGGGTCAGGGACGAACTGTCATGCTGGAATGACACCTGCATCGCTCGCGGGCTCTGCACGGTGGTCCCGAGTGCCCTTCGGGCGCGTATCCTGACTATGGCGCACGAGGGCCACTTGGGCATAGTCAGGCTCAAGCAGCGGTGCCGTGATTTGGTGTGGTGGCCAGGCATCGACAGGGAAATCGAGACCCTGGTTAAGGACTGCACTGCTTGCCTTCTTAGTGGCAAGACCAGGGCCCCAGCCCCACCCCCACCCATGCAGCCGTTGGACTGGCCGTCCCAACCCTGGGAGCACCTGCAACTCGACATCTGCGGCGAGCTACACGGGGTACCGCATCACCAGCGTTTCCTCGTCGTGATCTATGACCTGCACTCTAAGTGGCCGGAGGTAATACCCGTGCGCTCGGTCACAGCCAAGGTGTTGGTTGACATTCTTGACTCCCTGTTCGCGCGTTGGGGCCTGCCCAAGAGGATCACAACCGACAATGGTCCCCAAATGGTCTCCCACGAACTGTCCTCTTATCTGGAGGGGAAAGGGATCCGCCACATTCGCACAGCGTTCTACAACCAAGGGGCAAACGGGGGGGTGGAACGGCTGAATCAGTCACTAAAAAATGGCATCAGGGCCGACCTGGCACAAGGGTACACGCTCATCAACAGCCTCCTCCAGACGCTGCTGCATTACCGGGCCACCCGACACGCCACCACAGGAGTCTCCCCAGCCTCCCTCATGCTGGGGCGGGAGCTTAAGCTGCCTCTGGATAGGCTCCGCCCCACACCGGCTCAGGCCCCAGCCCATCCGGTTCAAGCCACAGTCGCCACACGCCAGCGTCTGATGAAGAACCGTTTCGACAGGGCCCGACGTGCTAGGCCACCTGTCATGGCTGCCTTGGACTGGGTCAGGATCCGACGACCTCACCGTGACAACAAGCTCCAGTCATTTTGGTCAGACCCTGTCCAGGTCAGCCTACAACTTGGCCCGGCTTCGTTCAGGCTCGCTGATGGCACGCGCTGGCATGCTAGCCGCCTGCGTAAGGTGCACGCCCCCGCCGGCCCAGTGCCTGCTGCTACAGCTCTGCCGGCCGCACGGTTCGATGCCGCACCAGCCCCAGCCCTTCTAGCCCAGCCGGACGTCGTGGGGCCACCGCCAGTGGTTGTTGTTGCACCTGAGCCCCGCCCAGTTCTGGCACGCAGCAGGCCGGAGCACCTGCGTGATTTTGTAACTGACTATAACCCGTAGGTTCCGTGAGGGGGGGGGAATGTTACATCTGGCACTACACTCAGTGCACGGTATCAATGCGCAATGTGATATATGTGGTGACCGGATCTTGTTTGATTGTGTGTGTTCATTAAATGGAGTAGACTCAACTCCAACGTTAACTCCCGTCTCATTCTCCATTATTCGAACATATCAGTCATATCATAACGCTGAACCTCAGCTTACACTCCGGGTCTGGGGGGGAAAACGTAAGCATTCCATTTGATCCAGTGAGGAATTGACTTACAAGATACAAGATTTTTTTATTGGTACAATGGGATTACGGGAGTACTTAGTCCCCATTCCCTCCCCCAGTGTGAATGTTTTAAACAATACAAAAAAGACTATATACAATAAAAATGAACAGAAAAAGAACAATATAGTGACAGATGATATTGACATGTTTTGAAGTGTGCAAAAAGATTAAAAAGCATTAAAGTATGCACAGTAGGGATGGAAGGGGGGGGGGAATTAATAATTTTTGCGCATTGATACACAGACATCAATCTATCCGTTTTTTTTGTCCACTAGATGGCGATGAGGTTTTTTGGGTTGGTCAGTCTTGTCTTGTTCGACAATCCTATTTTGCTGCAATAAAAATTATTGAAGTGACTGAAAACTTTGATTGAAAACAGCTTACGTGACTTCAAGTCATCAAGGGTGATTTCCCCACCCCAATACACAGGAACGCATACGTCTAGAGAAATGTGTGTACGAAGTAAGTCAATTCAGAGTGTGTCCTTACCAGCAAGACACGGAGTGTGGGAACAGGATAGACTTGAGCACAGACGCATCCTTGTTGACCACGTCCACATCGAAAATGGGTCCGGCACATTTCCAGGAGACCTGGAGGAACATGGCGAATTTGGACCAGGACAGAACCGACCACTCATATGTCCCCTCGCCTTCCAGCTTTACCCTAACACACACACACACACACACATACATACACATACACACAGATGGGATGAGATGAACTGGATAGGCACTTGGGAAGTGATACACCGACGTCTACACTCACTGTAATCGCCCCTTAGAGATGTTCCTTGGGGTAACCTTGTCATAGTCAGAAGTCAGTTTTTCGCACTGGGGCTTGAAGTGCATCTCCTCTTTGGGGGTACAGTGGTAGGAAGGCGTGGCTGCTTTTGGGAGAATATACAAGATATTTTATTATCATAATGTACAAACTCATCCCTGTACATCCCTGTGTGTGTGTGTGTGTGTGTGTGTGTGCTGATTGCATTCAAAGGGAGTAAAGAATCCAACCCTAAATGTGGAAAGATCAATCTCATCTTCTGAAGAGTATCCCATGAAATGTACTTTTGTTCGGTTCGATTGGTGGTTCCTGCTTTGAGGTCAGCGAAGTCAAATCATTTTGACCAATTGTATTCAGTGTTAATATTATGAAAAAAACCTCTGGTGCTGATCACAATAAATTAGGCGTCAAAACACTTTTTGCCACAGTTTTTAAAAATGTTAATCCCTTTTTTATTTTTACTAATGATTTCCTTTTTCAAAGCACTATGAATGGTGATATAGAATAAAAAGTTGCCTTGCTTTACCTCGCTGTAACGTGAAGTCACACAGACGTCACACCTCACTCACCTTGAGACATATCCTCTCCTGCCCGCCCATCTGAAAGAATACATCAAGGGGTAAACGGTGAGATACTTTTAACACAGACGGTGAAACGGTCTGAAAAACCTTTTCCAAACGGTGGAAAAGCGCTAAATGAGGCACCGCGTCTCCCCGCGTTTGCCAACTGGAGGAGTGGCACGCCTCACCTTCATCCTCTCCATCCCGCTCCCCGCTGGCTTCTGGCAGAACACACACGCAGAAGAGAGAGTAAGGGAACGTCCAGGAGGTATGTAGCAAGGAGCAACAAGAAAGAGGGAGAGAGAGAGAGATGACAAATAAACAGGTAAAAAGACGGGTAGTGAGGCTCCACCACATAGATGTCGAAAGAAAGCCATCTCCATCACTAAGGACCGCAACCACCCTGGGCACCACCTCTTCTCCCCCTACCGTCCTGTCGCCGGTTACGCAGCATCCGTACAAGGACGGAGTTTCGATCCACAGGCAGTGTGCCTACTGAACGGCTAGGAGTGCTGCCACTATCATAACATTGTCATTAACATTACACTATGATACTTTGCTGGACTTTCTGGACTCATCAGTTACTGTACTGCACTGTATTCATGATGCTGCTGCACTACTGGCACTTTAAAATGCTTTTTGCACAATTCAACACAACTGTAACTGCCTCTGTGTTCAGTTTGAGTTTTTGGTTCCTACCAGTTTTTGGTTCCTACCTAAATGCTGTAGATTAAGGGCGGAACTAATGGTTGAAGCGCACAGTGTTCCGGGGACGTTTTATGCCGACGCACGCGTGTCAAAATCTCCGTATATAAGAGATAGTTCCGTCACAGTCAGTCAGTTCGGTCGGTCAGTTCAGTCCCCATAATTTCCTCTCTTATTGCATGCAGCCAATAAGGTACGTTTGGTGTTGTGGTTGTTAGCTGTGTGTAGGCTCAAGCCAGGTAGCTAAAGTGCTAAAGAAAGCTAAGTGAGTTTATTATTATTATTATTATTATTATTATTGCGGAAGGATTTAATGTGTTTTGTAGGTTAAGTTCATTTTGGTTAACAATATTGTAAAGACATGTGACACTAAGAGACGAAGTAGAAATAATATGGATGTATGTTGTTATTGTTTGATCTGTGATTTATTGTATTTCATGTGTGTGTTTCACAGTTCTCACGGTCTGGATTTGAATAAATCCTACCAGTATCATAAAGAACGCATTGCTGTCATCATTGCATGAGAGGGAATTACATGTGCATATCATCCATCAGTCCCTTTGTTGTTCTTTTCATGTTCATTTTTATTGTGTATAGTATTTTTATAATACTGTGTTTTAGAAATAATTAGAAATTAGGCATTCCATTGTACTAATATAATTTAATAACAATAAAAATCTTGAATGAATCACTGTGTCCCGACTGTGAAACATTGCCAGCGTTGACTGCTAAATGGATTGAACTCTTCCAGTCTCTGCTTGGCTTGCCTTTAGGGAGGACCTGAGAGTGAACTCATTGATTAACGGCAATTACTAAATACTGCTCCATGTTGTTCCTCAGGAAGTTCCAAGTATTTAATGTCCATTTTATAAACAGGTTTCTAAAATGTTGTTTTTCATGATATTACCTGAGCCGCTGCCGTCCACTTCCAGTAGGTTTCCTGAGACAACACAAGATGGCCCAGTTAGTTAGTAAGTACTTCCTACTACCAACAAACTACTTAAACTTAAACTTAACTTAAACTTAAAAGGTTGGACATCCGGTAATATATAATCATTTCCATTTCCAATAGTTCTCACTGAATTATTACCGGAGAAAGCTCATCAAAAACCATAAGATAACTCTAGGGGAGGTGGGAACAGCCACCGAAACGACCCAAACGTTGACATAAGACTCCACATTCAAATCATAGGGAAGTAGAATAAATAATGTAGGTAAATCATAGGTAATGATAAACAAATACAAAGGGGTGAGAGAGGAGAAGAGGAACGGTGAGAGACCGTGGGTTTAAAAGAACCACGTTATAAAAATCAAGATTGTTCAGCAGAATTCTCTCCTGAATATTCACTGTATTTGAACGCAACCCTGAGGAAGCATTGGATCAGAGACCTCACATTATCACATATTATTTTAAAACATCAGATGTATCCCAGTGACATACAATCAATGAATACTGTAACTAATAAATACAGTCAAATCTGTTACAGAATATATATTTATTAGGCTTATGTGTCCGAAAACATTACATTACAGTATATACATTTAGATGTGTTGAATAAACATTTTTTTCTTAATTCTCAACGGTATCTCAGGTATTGTATTTTATCGATAATAGTAGATTACTGACCAAAACTATGTATTCATTGTGGAAAAATAAGTATATCAGAGTGTATCAGGTCAAATAATAATATGACCTTGAAAGTCTGTGTGTATTGTGCATACTAGTGTATGAATAACAACACAGGGATATAAATGGGATTCTCTCTGGGAATAAAGTGTTTACCTTTCCCGTCAGATGTGCAGACGTCACCATCTCTGCAGGGACAACAAGAGAGCATTATAAAAACCACGTTCCTTGCAGGCATCCGATCTCTCACACCGCATCACGTTACACAAGACAGACTCCTCCCCAACCGCCCCAAACCTCACTTGAAAATGGCCCACACACACACACACACACACACACCCCAGGAGTGAAATGAATGAGTTAGTACATAAAATGAGATAACACATGAAATGGAAGTAGCCCTCAAGAAGAACACGGACAACCTGTTTGAATCAACAAGTGACGACTTGTGACCAACGCGCTCAGCTCTCGTTGGCACTGGCCGCCATATCAAAGATGTTTGTACCTCACTCTATCCAAGACCGTGGTCTCACCTGCTTAGCCAGACTAGTCTGAATAGTGTAGACATGTCGGTTACCATAAAACCCCTTTGGTTTTGAAGTTGTGGAGTGCCGTGTACAAGGCGTGCTGTATGTTTATGTGTGTCTTGTTGTCGTGGATCTGCCTTATTCATTTAGACGAGTCGAACTAATTGCTCTTTGAAAATGAGTTTGTGTCGATGCAATGTGACTAAAAACATCTCAAAAGGACAATATGAGGTAGCCCCACTCCTACCGCAGCCAAAGTACAGGAAATTAAAGTCATACTTTCAAGCCATTGTGTCCTTCCTAACGTCCCAGCGAGGGGGAAATAAGTGGTGTGTGAGGGTTTTAATACGTCCCTTGCTTTTCAACGTTTGCACTGCTGTAGGCTATTAATTTAGGAGTTTCAACAGCACTGGGGGTATGGGTATTATGGCATATTTCAGCAAATACTGATATTATAACTGCATTATTGCAGTGGATGGATGGATGGATGGATGGATGGATGGATGGATGGACATGTGGAGGAGACGCGCCTCAACAAAGAGACGGCGCGATGTGTGTGTTTGCGTTAAAACCAGCCATCTCTCACGATAGTCGATGGGTCGACACGTTCGATAATGGGTCGATAATGAATACTTTACACGTGTAGTGAACAGTGTTTGTACAGTAAAACATTCGAACAAACATAAAACAATCGTCCTCCTGAGTCTACAGTTGACCATCATTACAAATAGTAAAACCTTACCCCTCTCCCAATTGACAAGTCGGTTCGAGGTGCGCCATCTCCGCTACCATCCTCCTCGGGTCGGTCGGTCGTGTCCTCCGCCCTATTTTTAACTTTCGTTGACCTTCGTTGACTTAAGTCCTTCGGGTAACGTGTGTGTGTGTGTGTGTGTGTGTGTGTGTGTGTGTGTGTGTGTGTGTGTGTGTGTGTGTGTGTGTGTGTGTGTGTGTGTGTCATGCCACTTGTTTCAAATCAATGAAAGAAAGCCCCCCCCCCCCACCGTCTCCTTCGTCACGTGGCCGAAGCACCACCATCCCTATTGTACACCAATGGTCCTATTTTCACCATCACCGAGAACCAACCGAGTTGGCGCAGACTACGTACTGGTACCTGACTCGGTGGCTCTCTACTGTGTGTGTGTGTGTGTGTGTGTGTGTGTGTGAAAAAACTGAAATCTTAACTGGGAGGATTAATAGGACTAATAAAAACAAATAAAGAAAAAAATGACTTAGAGCAAGTCTAAATGAATTGGTTTTAGGACAGATTGAACTTGATTGACTGTCTATGGAGAAATCTAGTCTTTACACTGGCTGATGTATGCCTAACCGGGCTCATAACATTACTTATACATATAATATATATTATTATATATTATATATTATATTATTATATTATATATTATTATTATATTATTATATATCAACCTACCGAAATTCTCCCACGTGACCCCTCTCTTCCGCGATCTCCACTGGCTTCCGGTAAATGCTCGCATCAAATTCAAGACTCTGGTGCTGACCTTTAGGGCAGTCAATGGAACTGCCCCAGCCTACCTCCAGGCGTTGGTCAAACCCTACATCCCAGCCAGAGCGCTCCGCTCAACTTCTGCCAGGCGACTTGTTCGACCTTCACTGATGACAACCAAACATCGCTCGTCCAAGACCCAGCTCTTCACGGCTCTGGCTCCACAGTGGTGGAATGAACTCCCGTCTCATGTCAGGACGGCAGAGTCCCTCGCCAGCTTCCGCAAGAGACTCAAGACCCACCTGTTCAGAGTCCACCTGGACTCTCCATGAACCCTCCTTCTCCTTTGTGAAACCCCTAAACTTGCTTAAGTCCTGACATTAATAGCTCTTAGCATGTTGTATATGTTAGCAAGTGTATATCCTTAATGTTGATAACACGCTCTTATCACAGCTACTTAAGCAGGTGACCTAGCAGTACGAAATTGTGTTATTCATCTTGTTAATATGAATGCTTGTGAACTGCTCTATTGTTATGTTTGCGTACCTCAGTGTTATGCTATTGTCTGCTTCAACTAATGTACACCTTGTAAGTCGCTTTGGATAAAAGCGTCTGCCAAATGCCCTAAATGTAAATGTAAATGTAAATGTAATATTATATTACAAGTTTAGATCACATGGGGTCAGCTATCCTTAGTCCATTCGATAACCCGGCAAAGGCCTCCCTAAAAACAGCCGTCCTATGTGTGCTTATGGTGAAGAGGCTGCAAAATGTGTATATATATATATATATATATATATATACTGTATATATATACTTTTTTTCTTTAAGATGGGCCAACCTGTTTGGAAACAGTGATGTCATCTACCCTAGAGGATTAATATGAGCCCTCATTGTACAGACCCATTATCACACACACACACACACACACACACACACACACACACACACACACACACACACACACACACACACACACACACACACACACTGGTACTGATATTTACACACTAACCCCACCACTTCTAACCCTAAGCGTGTCATGTTAATCCTGCTACTAACACTATTGCTAACCCTAATATAAGTATATTACTAACCCTATTGCTAACCCTAATTCTAGCCGTTTTAATAACACTAACCCTATTGCTATCCCTAATACTAACACTAACCCTATTGCTAACCCTAACCCTATTGCTAACACTAACCCTACTGCTAACCCTAATACTAACCCTAACCATATTACCAACATATTACTAACCCTATTGCTAACGCTATCTATGCTAACCCTAATACTAACCCTGTTACTAACACTAACCCTCTTGCTAACAGTAACCCTATGGGAGGGGACCTGGTGAGGGAGGAGGTGGTGGTGGTGGTGGTTTGGGGATGGTTGGAGGTGGTGGGGCTGCTCAGTGGGATGAGAAGTTGGGAGTGTGCGAGTGGGAGGAGAGCCCTCTGAAGGCCACACTCCCCAGCCTCCAAGCTAGCCTCGCAGCCTCTCTGAGACTATGGAGGAGTGACGACTCCCAGTCTCAAAACATGTGGGAATGGGAAAACCTTATCCTATATATATATATAACTTGTAGCAGTCCCTCGAATAAAACAGTCTTTGACTGATGTTGACCATTTATTTTCCGTTCCTTCAGAATGATTTAACACCGTAAGAACTGTGGTACATAAAGTAGAAAAGGGGGGGGGTAATTAGATCATATTCTCCGTAACATTCTCCGTCACTTAATACACACGTTAGCTACCGGAAGCTCTAAGCTAGGCTAAAAACATTAGCTACAACACAGAGCCAAACAACGGTTAGAAAAATAGGATTAATGTTACATAAAGTTCACTTCTTCGGGGGTTGCTATGATTAACAAGAGAATCCTTATAAATATACTTATACTAACTTTTCACGACACCACACTTTATCCTTCAACGTTCAACGTATTTTCACTCTGACAAAAGCCGGGAGCCAAACCGGATGTTAACCTTGCTAAGTTGCCGCACAGTGCGCACACACCAAGCTTCCGTTTTTACAAAGTAAAAGTCACCATAACCAAAAGGTACAGGAAGTAAGAAAACACAGATAATTACACAGTATAACTAAAACATTGGAAATCTAAGTTCCTTTATAAAATTATAATTTGAAAACTAAATTGGATCCTTTACATAACTATATATATAACCTTTAGGTGTGTGTGTGTGTGTGTGTGTGTGTGTGTGTGTGTGTGTCTCCTATAGTCCCGTGTTAAGGTTTGTGTTAAACTGTGAGCTAGGCATCAGGGAAGACTAAACAACCCAAACCATAGGAAACCAGAGAAGAGAGGACCTGAGAAGCACCACCACATGGGACCATGTTGGGGCTTTGTGTGGTGAAACAAATCCAACTTACATTAGTCATTTGGTCTTTTGTCTAAAGCGACTTACAATAGTGGAAAGGACCCCTTTAATGCAGCGCACTTTGATCAGACCCATAAACTGCTTTCTTTTAGTATGTCTACACAATCAAATTCAAATGAGTGACTGAATATGAAGGCGGCCTGAAACGTTGTATGAACTGTCTTCTAAAATAAAAAAAGGGTGTATTTTGTTTATATTTTTAGGGGCGAAAAAAAGCAAAAGTCTTCCCACTCAACAGATTGAGATGGCTGAAAGGGATCGGCTGGGGAGAGGACAGCACTGCTTCTTCACTGTTAGAAGGAGTTTCAGGTTCTCTCTCTCTCTCTCTCTCTCTCTCTCTCTCTCTCTCTCTCTCTCACTCTCACTCTCACTCTCACTCTCACTCTCACTCTCTCTCACTCTCTGACACACACACACTCAAGACATTGTAAAGAAATCAACATGAGGCCATTTTATACTATACTATACTAAATTATACTATACCAAATAAAAATAAATCCTTCAATAAGTATTTATTGCAACCATACTATTGATACAACCAAGCCGGGAGATACTCATCCAAAGAGATACCTAAGAGGTGTTCTTTTGGGGACAGTCCCAAACTGTGATGTGGTCCATTCATTTAGTGTCTCTGCTGCCTAGTCCAAATCGTCCCCTGACCCAGGGCCGCTCCCCCTCCCATGTGGATGTGGTGAGGGGAGCGTTCCATGTGGGTCAGTCAATGATCCCAAGATTCAAGATTCAAGATACAAGATTTATATTTGCCATTTGCAACAATTCCCTCCCTCAAGGCCCCGTCACACCATAACGTTCTGGTCAGCGTTCTATGAACGTTCTAATCGTTAAATTTTCGAGCGTTCTAGGGTGAGCGTGTACATCTGGCGTGTGACTAACGTGTGACTAACGCATGAATTAGCGTGTGACTAACGCATGAGGAGCGTGTACCAGCGACCACGTAAGACACCCCTGAAAACTATTAGCGTGTGCTGACGTGTCACTGTGTTCAAACGGGTATAGAACGCGGGGAAATGACAGTGGATTCAGTTGTTCTTGTCACGAGTGGATTGTTCGGTGGGACGCAGACCAAGACACAGTGGAGCTATAACAGAGCTTTATTTCAAGCAAACATAACACAAGAGAGTGATCAGGGACAGTCCAGGGATAAGGGATATGGGACAGTCCACTCTTATACAATAAGAGTGACGGCGAGTGCGTCAAGTAGGTGCCCTCCGTGGCTTTTTGTTTAGCCGCTAAAGTAACCGATTCATTTAATGGATAAGAGCAAATCAATTGACCTAAAGAATGAAATGTAGTATCTTTCTGCTGAAAGTACACTGTTAGACCAGGGCTATTCAACTATGAGGGCCAGATCATTTTGATTGAAATAAAGCACTTATAACCACTTACATGTGAACATGAAAAACAACACCTTTTAATATTAGGAATAAAGAGGGTTTATTCCCAATGTGTGTATCTCACATACAAAATAGGGCGGCCAGTTCATACATAGACCTGTGTTGTTCTTCATAAAGTATTTGTTTTTTTAAATCCCCACCTCAAAAGATTTTATTAATCTGGCAGAAAGTTGATATGAACAATAGAGTGATACGTTTCCCAGTCATTTGATTAATTTAAAGTCCATTTGATTGAAAGTCATGATATGATGAAAACGATGGCTATGATGAGCCATGTGTTGTCATGTGTTGCCAACATTCATCATTTTACAACACAAAATTGTTATTTACCATTTTAGGAATGTGGCCTCAAGGGTAGGAGTAACACAAAGTAAATGGAAAGAAATGGAAGTGATGAAAACGCTTACTAATCAATAATGTAAGTAATGCAATGTATGTGAATTGAGAAATAGATAGATTTTAATGGCCATTTCATTTGAAACAGTGTCTGATAATCAGCCTGGTTCTGGGCCAGACTCTGGGCGTGCCCGGACCATCTCACTCGTTCATCATCTCTGTGGAAGCAAACAAGAGACAGGAAAGAGGAGTCAGGAGGTTAACTTAAGTCTTGGTCTCTTCCAATGTGACGCCTCATCACATTGAGCACAGTGGATTTGATATATAATGTCATTATTCTAGAGTTCTGATTGACTTCATATGCAGAAGCCTACCCCTGAGTTTGTACAACGTCGGGTTCCAATGTTTTCTATCTCTGTTTTCACACTGACAACTTGTGGGTTACCTTCCAGTATCTGCCGAGCATCACACGACAGGTCCTTCAGATCCTCCAGACTTCTCAGCAGGTGCTGTGCTGTGGCCTCTCCTCGTGGCCTTCGGTTCTTCCACAGCACCAACATCTTCAGCTTCTGCATGGACACACTCGTCTGTCTCTCTGCCTTGATGTTGTCCAGATCTGTGATGCTCAGCTTCAGGTAGATGGCCGCCTGCTCCCACTCCTGTCCCAGCGTTTCGGCTACCTGCAGGAGCTGAATTTCGGAGAGATCCTGCCCTCTGCGTACGTCTAGAAAATGGACACGGATGCATAATAATAATAATTATAGAGGTTTTTTTCACGATTTTGAATGTGCTATATATAGGATGTAAGTGCTATTATTTAAGTGCAATTTGTAAGAAATTAGCCAATTTACATTTTAGACCACTCCCTGGTCATTTCTGACCAATAAGGGCATATATTCCGTGATTTGTTTGGAGAATCCAGAAACGTAGGGAGGGAGCAGAGAGGGAGAGGACACTCGTGTCATGGTTGGGAATGTACCTGTCATGTATGTGTTCAACTACCGAAGTCTTCTCAGTAAAGATACCTAAACTGGAGTACAAGTCTGCGTGTATTTAATTACCACTCAGGTTATAACAACCGTGATCTTCCCCCTCATGTTTTCCTGCCCGTCTTATTGGCTGCCTGGGACCTTATTGTTTCCACCAGTTATGTTCCTTGTGTTTAAATAGGCGGCGTCTTCTTTTGTTCGGGGCCAGTTCATTAAATACTGTTTCGTTGTTTGTTAGACTGGTACTTGTTTCATGTTTTGAGACTTGCTACTTGTTTCATGTTACAGTTCTTACTTGTTCATGTTTCCACGACATCCCACCGTCAGGTTTTTTTGAATTTTTTATTTTTTTTCGCTTTTGAGGATTTTTGTGTTCCTGCATTTTTCAGTAAAGACTCTTTACTTTGATACGTGTCATCGAGTCGTGCATTTGGGTTCACCTCCAAAGTCCTCGTTCCCGTGAGACATCCCTTTGGCGACCTCTGCTCTGTTTTGCCTAATATTCCATATATATGATTGAAACAACAACAACAATCCAAACGCCCACAGCACAACTAAGGAAAAGCGTACCTGTGTTTTCTTCCTCCAGTTCTTTAATGGTGTTCCAATCTTCTAGGGTTTGCCGTAAAAAAGGATTATCACAGAGTCTTACAAACCACAAAAAAGCATTACAAATGTGAGCATTGGTTACCTTCTCTGATTGTCGTGGACCACAAAGTCTTGTTCTTTGAGTCCTTGAGAATCCATTTGAAAGGAGGATGCTTGTCAAAGAATGCTTCAAAGAAGCCCTTCAGCGCTGTTTCTTTAGTGATGAACTGTACTTTCTGCACACGCACATACACACACACTTAATAATGTTTAAATTACATGCAAATGAGAATAAATGGGTTGCACAACACATACCGTGGGTTCAATCCGCCCTTTTGGCGTGGTTTTAAGCCGATAGAACTTTAACTCTACCAGCCAACAGGGTGCCGGTTTTGGAATCCTGATGCAACGCTTGCCGGAAGAGAGCACCTGACTCTCAATAGCCTGCACACACGGAAACAGGAAGTAGTAATATGCAAGATGTGAGTTAAGCAGTGCATAATTTGTGCCGGATCCTGCCGGAACTGAATCCGGGACCGTTCAAGTTTGAAATTGCCTGTGTACCCATTGCCGGTACCCATTGACCTGATCAGGTACCTCTCGTGGTATAAAAGCAAAAATAACATAAAGAAAAATATAGCAATTTTCAAGCAATTTCACATTCTCTTCATTAGTTTAAATGTATTCTTAATTAGGCCACCCCTTTACGGACGTGGCACTAGGAGACTTTTGCAAGTAATCTGTATACCCGCAAACTTTGGATTGTAGTAGGCTACAAACGTAGTCATACCTAGTCTAACCCAGCCTAGTTTGGTCCAGTCTAATCCAGCCCATCCTAGCCCAGTCTAGCCTAAACTTGCCTAGTCCTGTATAGTCTAGCCTAGCCCAGTTTAGCCTAGCCCAGTTTAGTCGAGTCTGTCTCTCTATCAATGTATCTGTTTATCAACGTACAGGCATACCATTAGTCTAAATCTAAATCTGGAGGATTTTGAATCCTCTTTATTTGTCACATACAGTACATGTACACACATGGTGAAATTTGTTTTCCTAGTATTGGCAGCAGTGGGCAGCTATTGTACATACAGCGCCCAGGGAGCAGTGTAGGAGGTCCAGTGCCTTTCTCAAGGTTACCTTGGAAGTGCCCTGGAGGGGAACTGGCATGGTCCGTTTCAGGGACTTGAACCGGTGACCCTCCGGTTCCCCGGCCAAGTCCCATCAGCCAACCGACTGAGCTACTGCCCCCCCCTATAATACTGACTATATCTAGTGACTCATTGGTTCTTTTCGCTTCATCACCTGGATCTCAGACATGTTGTTGGAGGCCAAAAACACATTGAAGTGGAGGCTGAGGAGCTGCTTGTACACCAGCACCACCCCGTGGTGCGTCACATGCAGACTGCTCTGAATGATGAGACCCACTACAGAGAGAGAGGACACGCGCCAGCGAACGTGGCTGGCAGAGAAGTCCACCGTCGGCTCAATGCGGCCGTCCCTGTCGTCTACATGCAACACACTGAACCCCGGGTCACACTTGAGGTCTGGGGAAACGTAAGCATAACATAACGTTATTTTGGCTTATTGGGAAATGACAGTAGCCAGTATGTGCATAGACTCATAAGTCTGGAGAAATGCATGTGGAAGTAAAACAATAAAAATGACATTACATTACTAGTACATTGCTCTATTGATGATTTTGTAATCCAGATTGCATTTTATACAAAAGAATACAAGCATCTTGTAAAATGTGAAAATGATGGGATTACTTTAGGCGGGAGCCTAAAGTAATCCTTTAACGTCCTTTAAAAAAATTCAATGGAAATACTGTAATTCAAATATTCGACAAATGGCATTGCTTTAATTTGTTTATTTTGTGTCACTAAAATATAAATTAAATTCTAAATCAATTCTTCATTTGAATGTTCAAAAAATATTACAATATTAATATCAAATCAAATTGTGAGCCAAATAGTATCAAATGTTATGGGGAGTGAGCCCAATTAGAAACCAAGAAATGTATTTAAATTTTCCCCACAGTTGGATTGTGTTCTCACCAGCAAGACACAGGGAGTGTGGGAACTGGATAAACTTGAGCACAGATGCATCCTTGTTGACCACATCCACATCTAAAATGGGTCCGGCAAGTCTCCAGGTGTCCTGGAGGAAGTCTGTGAATTTGAACCAGGACAGGACCGAGTAGCTCACCAGAGCCTGCTCTGATACTTCAAACACCAGGCCTGTAACCGAACACTCATAGGTACCCTCGCCTTCCAGCATCACCCTAACACACACACACACACACACACACACACACACACACACACACACACACACACACACACACACACACACACACACACACACACACACACACACACACACACACACACACACACACACACACACACACACACACACACACACACACACACACACACACACACACACAATTAAGCATATAGTTTTTTTGTGGTTAAGATCAGCTGAATCGGACAACCCTATGGGACTGATGTCAAGACGTGTCACTCACTGGAATCTCCACTTAGAAATCTTGCTTGGTGTAACCTTCTCATACTCAAGACTCTGTTAAAAAAAACAACATACATAAAGAGGAACACAACTAATTCTCATAAATTGAAGGTAATTATTTTTGTTGAAATTCACCTGATGTACCGCTCTGCATTTTTCACATTGTGGGTTGAAGTACATGTCCTCTGTCAGGAAAAATGTTAGTAGTAACTGTTAGTAACAAAACTGACACCATTGCAAGTGTAAAGCTTCCTTCAGACTAGACAACTCGGGACAGAAGGCAGACTTCAGCAGTACACACGCCACGACTGGCCTTGGCGATCAGTCTTTCGTTGCCTTCAGGTGGGTGGTCCATACATGGGGAGACGTATCTGGAGCAGTTGTTGTTGTAAACAGTGAACACATTCCCAGTTCATTCCATTATTTTTCTTCCACTTAACCTCAACATCCCACTGGCCGTTCTTGACCTCAACCCCCACTGATTGGTCTTGATTTTAAATCTCATTGGTTGGCTGTTGAAGTCAAAAGTGCATTTCATTCCTAACAAGTCTCCAAGAACTGAACCAGTGCTCAGGTAAAAGTACAATATGTACACATTGTATTATTACTTCCGTAATTTACACACACATAGTTGATTGTTCACACTTCATAGCATTATTTTCATTGGAGCAATATCCAAATAAAGACGCCCACGGGTTATTGAACTCCTTTTGCCTCTGACTCCATCTGTACTACCCAGCGATCCGTGTGTGGCATTACAACTATAACCCTTAAATAAAACTATAAGACAGTTGGCCTCATGATAAACTGGCAGGCACCATACCTGGTTCAGGGCTTGAACCAGGATATAGTTTTAATTTCTCAATCTTCTACTCAAAGGTCATCGGAAGAGTCACACTGCTCACCTTTATCCTCTTCATCAAATTCTGCTCTGGCGTCTGGCAAAAAAGTCAAAAAAAGGGAGGGTGAGAAGGAGGTACAGAGAATCCTGGAGGTAGCATAACAAAGAAGAGCCAAGACTCTTAACAGAATCTGTGTCAGAATCAGAATCGTCCTCCTCTTCATCAGACCTGTCCAGACAACAACATGCTTGTTGTGTCTTTTGTGCGACCTGTCCCTGTGAAAATGTGATCAATCAAACTCTGAAATGTCTGCAAACACCTCCTCAAACCAATCATTGCTTATTTCAATATAAATTGAAGGCCACAGGGGCCTCTGAGGGTGTTTTCAAACGTTGTCCCTTTCAGCCTCCAAAACAAACTCAGAGCGATGAGTCAGCATTTGTTGTGCATATGTGTACACTCCAAACAAACTCAGACCCCTGTAACCTGTGCATTGTGAACAGTGCTGCCGCAATGCCGGGCAGCGCCAAGGGTTTCATAAGCAGAGGGCAAACCTCCAACGCACGAACCACTCACTGCTTCCTTCACAGGGGCACTGGTTGGAAAGACGCTACCGAAAGAACTTTCAGATGTAGTGGACAGAGTGGTGGACATTGTTTGTTTCATCAAGGCGTGGCCGTTAGAGACGTGTCTGTTTTCGAGTCGTATGCGAGGAAATGGGACCGAAAAAGCATGCCTTGTTGATACACGCATGGTTGGCTTTTCCGGGGGAAGGTTTTGGTCCGACTGTTGCGATAATAACGCAAAACGTTCCTGATAGGAGAGACTTCTGCATATCCTGAATTGATTGCAGATGCGCGATAGTGCGCAAAAAAGCCTTCTCTCATAACGACCACTTGTGTGCCGGTTAGCGTCAGATGCATGGAGAGCAGCAGTCCCCAACCCCCGGGCAAACATAACATTATAGGCTATTTATGTCTGAAGTGCGCCATGAGTTTAATATCCATTTCGACATTCAAAGCCATGGCCTCGCCAAGTGCCTGTCACCGTCACTCGGCATGCTAAGACATGCTCTGAGTTTATGACATTACAATTTACATGACATAGTCTCTAAAAAGAGCTTGGGTTTCCAAGGAGAACGTTATAAGTGGGACTTGAACCGACGTCTCCAAACCAGTTGATCTGTCAACAGCACCACAGAGACAAGTGCTCTGTTCTGGTCCGAGGTTTTAATCAACATTACAATTAACAGGACATTGTTAGGGTTCAAGTCCTGGTGTCGTTGTGGAATTATGAATGGATGACAATACATCCTGAAAAAAAAAACTGAAAAACACACTCAAAAAATTGTCATGATTAACACATTCTCATATTTCACAAATTGTCCTAGTTCAAACGTTGTCATACCACATGTCTTACCACATCATCATTTACAATACAAACCTCAGTGGGAATCAAACACAGGTCACCAGAAATGCTAACCTGCATCTCTCACTGTGCCACAGAGAAACATGCCAAAGTGTATAAGGAGGAGAGTGTTATAAGCAGGACTTGAACTAACTTCTCCAAAGCAATTAACCAATGTATCTGTCTTCAGCAACTCCTATGATTTGGTCGGTGGTATTTATTGATATTACAATCCATCCCCTCAAAAACCCACTTACGATACACAGGTCTCCAGCACTGATAATGGGGGGATCAAACCTGTGCTAAAATACCCATGTGTAATGAATGACCTCTTTGGTCTTTCCACAAAGGGTTCTAAATTTGTCTTTTTCTTGTGATATTTTATATTTTGATAGTTGCAAAAGCAATTCTTTCTTGATGTCATCAACTGTTGCTAGAAGTTGTATTTAACATATTTCTATTGCTTTTTCTGTTTAAGAGGATCGAAAGAGCAGTTGGGTTGTGCCAGTAATGTTTTGTAGTTCATGAGTTCAATGTATTTCGATTATTTATGTTTGGTTAATTGTTAATTAAGCACTTCAAACCTTAAGCATGAATCAAAATGCTTTCTTTCTTTGTTTATAAATGATAATAAACAAATAATACTAAGCTTCACTTAAATATATAAATATGTGTCCATAAGACTTGGGGAGTGTTCGTTTTAATACATTTAAGACTGGGGTGACTTCAGATTTTGCATCCTTTAAAGGGTACTGTGACTGCAAAAAGGTTGAGAAACACTAACCAGCCAGCACAGGAAGACAAAAAATCTCCACCGCAATCTCCGCTCTGTCTTTGCTGATCTCTCCTCTTCGGTTCATTCTGCCCTTCCTCCTCGTGATTCTTTCTCTGTTCTATCCCCTTATTCTACCACTGACCTTCTTCTCGCTACCTGGTCCTCCTCTCTGGACACTCTCTCCTTCCACCTCCAGGTCTGCACATCCAACTTCACCTGCCCCTTGCTTGTCAGACTCAGTACGTATGGAGAAGCGGAGCCTTAGAGAGGCGGACCGCAGGTGGAAGAAAAGCTAAATCCCACTTTCTTAGGACTTTCTGAGGACTTTCTTAATTTTCAAGCTCTCCCGTCAAACTTTTCCTTGTCTCTTTCAGCTGCCAGAGCTGCCTTCTGCCTACTGTTCCAAAAACTCAAAGAGCAGCATCTAACACTAAATAAGATTTGAAACGTTTTCCTTTCTTCTCCATCCCCACCCCCTCCCCACACCTCCTCCCTGCTCCCGGAAGATTTTGCCAACTTCTTTAACAAGAAGGTCAACGATATCTGATCCTCCTTCCCTGACCCCTCGGCTGATGCTCTTCACTTCAACCACCCCTGCCTTCTTTGACGTGCAGTCTTTAACCAATTGACCTTGTACCTCCAACAGAACTGCCTCTTGGACCCCCACCAGTCTGGTTTCAAGGCGGGTCACTCGACCAAGACTTCCCTCCTGGCAGTGACAGAGTCGCTCTATGCTACTAGAGCAAACTCTATCTCCTCGGTCCTGATATTCCTGGACCTGCCTGCTCTGCTCTCTCCTTGTTTGCATCATACTTGACGGGTCGCT
Source organism: Muraenolepis orangiensis (assembly GCA_027704905.1). Taxonomy (NCBI): domain Eukaryota; kingdom Metazoa; phylum Chordata; class Actinopteri; order Gadiformes; family Muraenolepididae; genus Muraenolepis; species Muraenolepis orangiensis. The sequence continues at coordinate 90,053 of JANIIK010000286.1, forward strand.
CCAACAGGTGGCACTGAGAGGGTCTTTGTCGGAACCACGCAGACTGACTACTTGTTCCATGCACACTGACAACTCGATCCACAAGGGTCCTCTCCTCTTCTCCCTCTACACAACATCTCTTGGTGCCGTTATCCACTCCCATAATTGATTGTACCAATGCTATGCTGATGACACCCAACTAATCTTGTTGTTTCCCCCCTCTGAAATGCAGGTGGAAATACACATTGCGTGCTTGGCAGACATCTCGGAGTGGATGACGATGCACCACCTAAAGCTCAACCTGGACAAGACTGAGCTAGTGTTCTTCCCAGCAAAGGGCTGTCCTCACTGAGAGCTGGCTGTCACTATTAATGACTATTGATGCTGTGGTGACACCTAGTCTGACTACAAGGAATCTGGGTATGGTCCTGGACAACCAACTGTCGTTCATGGCAAACATTGCATCTGTGACACACTCCTCCTTCCCCAGATTCCTCCTATACATCCTATCCATACATCAGGAGGATTCAGCCTTTGCTCACTGCAAAGGCTGCACAGGTGCTCATCCAGGCTCTTGTCATCTCCCGTTTGGACTACTGCAACTCTCTCCTAGCTGGCGCCCTGGCGTCTACCTTGTCTTTTCCTCTTTCAGCTGCCAAAACTGCTTTCTGCCTACTGTTCCAAAAACTCAAAGAGCAGCATCTAACCCTTAAAGGATTTTGAAACACCTCCTCCCTGCTCCCGAATGAAGGTCAACGATATCTGATCCTCTTTCCATGACCCCACGGCTGATGCTCTTCACTTCAACCAGAGGGACTGGAGCGTGGCACTGGAGGATAACAGACACGTCTGTACGAGCTCTCGCAGTTTATTTAGTTTACTTAGTTTACTTGTACTTTTACTACTTTTTCTTTTTTTATATTTAAGTAACTTTGTAGGACTATAGCAATATCATATGTGTGTTATCACATATGATCACCAAACACTCGGATTACGGAACTACGGAATTACGGAACAATACAACTACAGACAACGCAACAAAGCACTGGGACTTACCTACGGAGAGCGGGGGGAAGGGAGCCACCAAGCCCGGGGGGCAACAACAAGCACGCCCGCAGGAGAGGGTCCCCCTACTGGTTAGGACACGCCGGAGGGGATGGAAACCAGCCCTACCGAGCATTCTCCTCGCCAACATCCAGTCTCTCGCAAACAAGTCCGACGAACTGAACTGTCGTATAGCCTTGCAGTGGGACATCAGGGAGTGTTGCACCATGATTTTTATGGAGACGTGGCTGACCTTCGTGATTCCTGAGATTCCTCTGTGATTCCTTGTTTCGAACCGACAGAACAGCTGAGTCCACAGGGAGGAATAAAGATGGGGGCGTATGCTGCTTGGTGACAACAGCTGGTGTACGGACGTTCAGGTGCTTTCTCAACACTGCTCATCTAATCTGTAATTACTGACTTTCAAGTGTCGCCCTTTTTACTTGCCGAGGGAAATCTCCGCTATTCTCATGGCGGCGGTTTACATCCAACCACGGGCTGATGCGAACATCGCATTGGACAAACTTTACATTGAAGTGAGCAAACTTTAGAATCGCTACCCCGAGGCAGTCCCCATTGTAGCGGGGGACTTTAACCACTGCCATTTAAAAATTACCTAAATACTATCAAAACATCTCATGTCCAACCAGACAGAACAAGACTCTTGATCACTGCTACACCACCATCAAGCACGCCTATCGTGCTGTTGCGTGGCCGGCTTTCGGCAAATCAGACCACGCCTCCGTGCTTCTACTTCCCACTTACAAGCAGAAGTTGAAGTCCACGCCCACAGTTGTAAAGAACGTGCGTTGCTGGACAGACGATGCCATATTACACCTGCAAGGGGGGCTAGAAATCCCTGACTGAAGTGTGTTTAAGACCACTGACCTTGATGTGTATGCAGATCATGTCACAGCATACATTAACAGGCTAGTGGAGGAATGCATCCCGACCAGGTCTGTTCACTCATTCCCGAACCGCAAACAATGGATGAATGCTGACATGCGAAACAAACTTAAGGAACGGAGTAGCGCTTTCACAACAGGCGACTCATACGAAGTATGAACTCAGAAAAGCCATCAAAAAGGGTCAATTGGATTATAAAAACAAATTGGAATCACAGTTCGGGGGCTCTGACCAGACGCATATGCAAGGTATGAGGGTCCTCTCCAACTACAAGGGGAGCTCAGGGGCTCAGTCACCAACAACGACCCTAACCTACCAGATGAGCTTAACAAGTTTTTCGCTCGCTTTGAAAGGGACCATGAGCCGACAAACAACTTGAACAACCACCCAGAGGACTACGTTCTACAACTGTCTGAGTCCGAGGTCCGCAGGACCTTCAGGAGGGTGAAGGCAGGGATGGGAGCCAGCCCAGATGGAGTTCCATCCCGCGTCTTCAAGACCTTCGCCGACCAGCTGGCTCCTGTGTTCACCAACATCTACAATACATCACTACATCGTCCCAGCGTGCTTCAAAGCGACAACCTTTGTGCCGTTACCCAAAAATGCCTCAATGACTATCGTCCAGTGGCTTTAACACCCATAGCCATGAAGTGCCTGGAGAAACTCGTAATGTTGCATATAAACTGTTCCATCCCTGAGTCCCTAGACCCACTCCAGTTTGCATACAGACCAAACAGGTCTTTAGACAACGCCATTTCCCTGGCACTACACACGGCCCTGCAGCACCTAGACAGGAGGGACACCTACGTCAGACAACTGTTCATTGACTACATCTTGGCATTCAACGCCATCGTTCCCTCCAAGCTGGTCCTGAAACTGAGGGACCTAGGTCTGGGCGCCCCCATCTGTAACTGGATTATGGACTTCCTGACGGGCAGGCCTCAAGTGGTGAAGATTGGGAACAACATCTCATCCACTCTGGTTCTCAACACCGGGCACCCCAAGGCTGCTGCCTCAGTTCCCGGCTATACTCGCTGTACACACATAACAGCAATAATCAGATTACCAAGTTTGCAGACGACACCACAGTCATCGGCCTGATAAGCGAGTGTGACGAAACGGTGTACAGAGGTAGTCCAGCTGACGCGATGGTGTGAGGACAACAGCCTCGCACTGAATGTCAGCAAGACCAAGGAGCTCATCGTGGACTTCAGGAGCCAACGGGACACCCATTCCACCATCAGCCTGGACGGGTCACCGGTGGAAGTCGTCAGCTGCTTCCGTTTCCTTGGACTACAGATTTCCGATGAGCTGGCGTGGACCCACAACATGGAGGTCATGCTGAAGAAGGCACACCAGCACTACTATAGTCTGCGGTGCCTCAGAAGAAGCGGAATAGGCCAGAGATGGCTAGTGAACTTCTGGATGGAGAAATCCATCCAGAGGGTCGTGAGGATAGCAGAGAAGATCATCGGGTGTGCACTTCCATGCATTGAGGAGATATTTAGGACCAAATGCCAGAAGAAGGCCAAGTCCATCATAAAGGACTGCAACCACCCTGGACCACCCCATCTCTTCTCCCAGATACCATCTGGTCGCCGGTTGCGCAGCATCCATACAAGGACTACCAGGTTTAAGGATAGTTTTTATCCACAGGCAGTGTGCCTACTTAACTGCTAGGAGTGCTGCCACTTTCACTTTCATAACATTGTCATTAACATTACACTTACATACTTTGCCGGACTTTCTGGACTCATCACAGTTACTGCACTGTACTGTACTGTATTCATGATGCTGCTGCACTACTGGCACTTTAAATGCTTTAAAAGTGAAAACATGTACATATAATTTAAGTCACTTTGCTGCTCTTTTTTAGTTTATTTTTAATGTACATATTATTTTTATTTGTATGATGTTGTTTTGGAGATTTATACTGCGGGAGGGAATGGGGAGTAAACATTCCTATGTTCTTGTTACAAATGGCAAATAAAAATCTTGCCATCAGACTGCTGGAGCTCATTCAGAAAGCTGCAGTTTATTTAGTGTTCAACTGACCCTAGTTCTCCCACACCCTTCTCTACCCTTATCCGGTCTCTACACTGGGTCCCTGTAGCTGCTCGCATTCAGTTCAAGACCCTAGTGATAGCATACAGAGCAGTGAAAGGAACAGCTCCTTCCTACCACCAGGACAGTTCCAACATCCATCATCACAACATGCCCATCCACGCTGCTACTTCAGGGTGTCTGCTTTCCCCGTCGCTTGGGGGCCCTTGTGGCCGATCTACATGGTCACGGCTCTTCTCTGTCCTGGCCCCAAAGTAGTGGAATGAACTCCCCACAGATGTCAGGACTGCAGACTCACTGCCCATCTTCCCCCGCAGGCTGAAAACTCACCTCTTCAGGAAACACTACCCGGATCCATCCTTCCCGGTGTCCTCTTATCACTTTTTACTTGCATCTTACTAAATATATTGTTTGCTTGTTAGTTAGTTAGATATTGTTCTATAGTTTGCCAACTTATTGTACTTTTACCTGTGCACTGTTTCGGTTCTTAGAGTCTTGTTAGGAATGAAATGCACTTTTGACTTCTGGTGACAAGTCTTGCCTACCTTTGTTGTACCTTTGTTGTGTCGCTTTGGACAAATTGCTGCTAAATGACTGTAATGTAATGTATGTAATGTAATGTAATGTAAAGAAAAGCACGATCCATATGACTAACCAACAATATATAACAATATGTTACCAAAATCACTAGTGAAGACCAAAAGCAAAAACCATGCTCCAAAATACAAAACAAACTTGGCACCATTAACATCCAAACTGGTAAAGAAGCTGGTAAACTATTCTTTGTAGCTAAGGAGGCATTTAGGGCAGGATAAGACATTTGTGGATTACAAGAAGTAAGACAGCTGAATTCTGGCACAGAAATCAGAGTCATTAACAACGACAGTAAATATGAATATCATTGGTTACTTAAGCAGGTGACCTGGCAGTACGAAATTGTGTTATTCATCTTGTTAATATGAATACTTGTGAACTGCTGTATTTTTATGTTTGCGTACCTCAGTGTTATGCTATTGTCTGCTTCAACTAATGTACACCTTGTAAGTCGCTTTGGATAAAAGCGTCTGCCAAATGCCCTAAATGTAAAGGTAAATGTGAATTGGTCAAGATACACTAGGAAGCAGGAGTAGGTATACTCATATGAGTATGTCAGAACATAGTGAAGAGGTCAATTATATCAATGCCAGACTCTTGACTGCTTCAGTAGACTACTAAGGATACCGACTTAAGGTAATCAACTGCGAAAATGACACAATGACAAGGCAACAACAAAATAATGATGATCTCCAAATAGCCGCTGCCCGACATAACAAACACCAAAAGCTTGTGGTCCTAGCAGATATGAACGCCACAACTGACCATAGTTTAAAATTGTCGAAACTCGATGGAAGTGACATCAGCAACAACATCAACCACATCAGCAATGACAATGGGGAGAGGCTCATCAATTTCTGCACATCACACAAACTATGCATCAGTAACACATTCTTCAAACATAAGGCCATCCATCGATACAGCTGGTACTCAGGTACCGGCCTAGGTAAGGTCCTTGATTACATCTTGGCCGATAAACACCTTCAGAATTGCATGCTGGACTGCAGAATCAGGCGTGGATACAATTTCTCTACAGATCACAAACTCTTAGTTGCAACCTTTAAAACACCATATAACAGAGCCGCACGCTTTAAATATCGGAAAACTCCACTTCCAACTGGCAGAAAAGTCGACCTTGCAGCACTACAATATGGCATATCCAATATGCCTTCACACACTTGGTCAACATCAAACTTCAACAAAGAACCACTCCATCCACTATGACAGACATCTCAGACAGACTTGTGACAGTTCTTGATGAAGCAGCCACAGAAACAATACCTATAAAAAATTATAAAAATAATCGTAAGCATGACACAAATTTCAGGGATTACACAGAGCACTTCTGGACAAAATAGCTCAGTCCCACTGGCCAAGAAAATGTAGCCAGTATAAAATAAAAATAATAATAATAATAATAATAATAAAAATAAAACAAAAAGCACATCTACCTCACCTGAACGTCTAAAGCAAGAGGCCGAATCCATCAACCAATTTGCAGCTAAACGAGAAATCGAAGATCTCTTCAAAACAGCAAAAGATGATTCGATCTTTCAAAAAGTAAAAACCTCCACAAAAAGTCCACCTAAAATGCTCAAGAATTGATTTCAACAACACTTCAATTCAACCCTACGATGCCACCTTATGAGTCAGTAGAGCAAACCTAATTTCCAGACTTTATTACAGAGCTTCAAAATCTAACACAACAAACTGTCATAGAGAGTAACACTCCAACTATATCTGAAATAAAAAAGAACATTAAGTCCCTTAAGAACAAAAAAGCTGCCAATGACGTTAGTCCAGAACTATTGAAGTATGCAGCGGAATCACCAGAAATGCTACAAGAGTTTAAGAGCTTAATTGATCAAATGTGGCACAATCAGAAGCTGCCTCACAGGTTCAGCCACAGTAATCTGGTTACACTTTGGAAAGGTGTTTGCAAAGGCTCGGCGAAAGAACCTGACTCTTACAGAGGTTTGCAGGTTGGCTCAAGCCTGTGTAAAGTTACTGTAATGATAATTCTTGCGAGATTAAAGGAATGGTACAACCTCCGGCTTACTGACCAACAACAAGGTTTTAGAGAGGGGCGCGGTACTGCTGATGGTATCTACATCACCAAAAGGGTCCAACAAATATCTGACCGTATGCAACTGACCATCTTCGTCTTCTTTGTTGATCTGAGCACAGCATTCGACCACATCATCAGGAAATGGCTTTAAGTCCATCTATATCCGTTTCCCAAACAAGGCTAACACAATCTGCATCAAGGTCCTAGAGGCCATCTATAAAGATACCACCACAGCCCTAACTGACACACCAGAGGATACATTTACAATCAGCTCAGGGGTCAGACAAGGAGGCCCAGAAAGCCCACTCTTCTTCAATTTAATGATGGACTTCGTGATGAGGCTATTTATGCTAGAATGCAAGAAAAAGTATGTGAACTTTGTCGACATTAAATACAGAGTAAGATCAACGGCTACTGTTAGGGAAGCTAGAGGTAAAAAAACGTAGTATGCAGGTAAAAACACAAGTGACTGGGTTGGCTATGCAGACGATCTGGAACTGTTTTTCCTTAACAAAGCCACACTACAACAAGCCCTACCCCTACTTAATCAAACGTTCCAACGCTATCACCTGACGATCAACCATATCAAAACTAAAACCATGATATTTAACTATAAAGATCTCAACACGGAGGTCCCATATCCAACAACCATCTAAATCATCACCTAAATGATGTACCTATTGAGAATAAGATGGTATTCAGATACTTGGGCAGCGACAACAAATATGATGAGCCTTCCACTGGTGATGCTGAAATAACTCTTCGCATCAACCTAGCAGAACCCAAATTTCAGGAACTGAAGCTAAAGCTTTCACTTAGGCACACAAATGCTATTCCTGAATACCTTTGTCAGAAGTCGCCTTACCTACTCAGTACAAACATGGAATTGAACTACTACTCAAGGAAACAGAGTGGACAGCTGTTATGACTTGCGCCGCAGAATGCTTAAGAATGGATACATAAAAATATATATAATGGAAGGGAAAAAATGTAATTAAATAAATAAATGAAATAAAATAATGGATATATCAGGAAAGACATCTGAGTAAAAGAGATGACAAAGATAATAGTGATTTGCAAGTCTTGCATTTGTAAGACTATCTCAATAACAGATTTTACAGATAAAATACAAGCGAGATACCTAGCCCCTGTCAGTCAACGAACAAACCTTAATACAGCCAAACAACTACTATTTAATGCTGATAAATACACCAAGAAAGGCCAGCCAACAAAAACACTAGAAAATAGAGTACTTAGTGGTCAGAGACTATCAGCAGATGATTTCTATAAAATAGCTCTTAAGATTGAGGTCTAGATATGATCAATCATTGATCACGCAATATTTGCCAACAGCAGATAGAGATAAATACTTTATATAGTTCCAAGTGAAAGCTACCCATAATGCAAAGCAGTAAAGGTCTGAGAGCTCCAGAGAAACTACAGTTTGAACAGAAAGTGGACTGAGAGTGACTTGAGTGACGGGGCAAGCAGAGTGAAATGGACGAGCAGGGGTGTAAGGCTTGACTGTAGCCTGGAGGTCGGAAGGAGTTTGTTGTCATTCCAGCATCACATCACTCTCCTCTCCAGCCACGCTCCTCTGCCTCCCCCTCGTGTCCGCCCCCCAGGTTCTCCTGGATGTAGTAACCCCATTACTACACCCAGGAGAACACTCCGTCCCAGAAGGCCGTAGTCACGTCAGCCCACTTGTTAGTTTGTTTTGTATCGTAGACCTATTATTATGTACACTTTTGTTTAAACGCGATACAACATTTAAAGGGTAGGCCTACCTACCTTACTAACAAGAGAGCATACATGCATTACATTACAGTCATTTAGCAGACACTTTTATCCAAAGCGACTTACAATAGTTTAGTAATACAAAACATGCTTTCTTGTTAGTAAAGCCCACACGAGCAGTAGCATTTTCATATCACCTTTCACATTGTAAATTTGTACAGTGTAAACTTTTGTCCGGCTCCTAGGCTACACACTGTCTGTACAAAAAGGCCTATAAAGAACCACGATAGGTTAATTTACTGATCATAACATCAGGCAAAACCCTTACCTTTGTTTGTTTTCCATGGCTTTAATCTCGTCTTGCTGCCACAATCCCCTAGGATATGAAAAAGCAGTCTTTCAAGATTCAACATTACTGTACACTGGAATGCTTTGTCCCCATTCCCTCCCACAGTATGAATTTCCTACAATTTAACACTAATTTTACACTATACTATGGACTATACTTAGACGTTACTACTATACAACTACTTTCAATGGCTCACCATGCATAAAATCAAGTCTGAAGTTGCTGTTGAAACCAAGTCATCCCGAACAATGAACCGCTTGGGTTTCAATAGATTTAAGAACAATGGAGGCCCCCTATTGTCAAAACAAAGTTGGCAGTGACATTTTAAACAAACAAAAAAATACATTCATACACAACTCACACATAACAGGAACAGCTGAAGGGATCAGAACAAGGCTGAAGCACAATCCCATGTCCCTAACCATCATGCTATCAACTATCTTCTGACTGGCTCTTTCCCCTTTCCATATCACCATGTTGATGAGACAACGTGCTCCGTCCACGTTAAATGTCTGTGCTCAAAATGCTCTTCAGCAAAAGGTCCATCAGAACCGTTTATCGTACGAACTTTGTGTCTCACAACATATCACATCAAGAAGATATTTGTCTCATTGACAACTCATAATAAAGTAATTAAATAAACTATGTTTTTTTCTGTTAATAGAAGAAGTTTGTTGTTGATAATATATACACTCATATACACACTGTAGTAGGCGAAGCTACAAATAACGAATCTTGACAACGCCCCTAATTGTTTGTTGAAATATAGTTTCTAGTTCATATCAAAACATCTTAAATGGCGGCAGTATAGCTCAGGAAGTACAGCAGTCGCCCCACAACCGGAAGGTTGCTGGTTTGATCCCCGGGCTCCTCCTAGCAAAAGCTGTCGTGGTGTCCCTGAGCAAGACACCCTAAAACTGCTCCTGACGTGCTGGCTGTCTCCGCCGTAAGTGTGTATGAATGGGTGAATGTGAGCTTTCATATAGCGCTTTGGATAAAAGCGCTATATGAAAGCAACCATTACCATAAACCAGATGTGTATTCTGCATAGGCCAACATGTTCACATTTTATCTGTGTAAACACAGATTACCTTCCATAGTGTATGTAACGTCTTCGCTCCGATTCAATGCAGCCTACTTTCGTTATTAACTCTGGCCGGTAACGTTTATTATATCCCATGAGGTATGAACTATGAAGCGTGTTTCATGCATGTCGATTTACCATCAATAGTAAAATTCTGTTTTGTATGAATAAATTATGTAGAATTTATGTTGTTCAATACATTGACAATTTATCGAAACATTTTTCACGCATTCACACATTTGAATATATTCACATAAAATGTCACACATCCAGATATGGTAGAAATGATGATACACATTTTGAGACACATTAGATTTCTCCCGTTAACACGTTTAACAATGATAACGTTTTGTAAGTACAAATTGATAACATTAATGAACGTTAATAATAGCTTGGAAAATAATTGATACATTCTTAAATTCTTAAATAAATTAAAAATATCGTTGTTTATGGTTATAAATATAAAGTTAATAAACCATCAGCTTCAATCATGAGAAATGGCAGTAGATGTATTTTAATAAATGTGTTTTAAAGTCATCTAAAAATAAACACATCACCTTTCAGGCCCGTAGACAGAAATGTATTTACAAATCTGGAAAAACTGTAACATTAAAAAAAGAGAGTATGGCGCCGTACGAGATGGCTGCCGTGTCGCGAGCTCCCGCACGACGACGCAGTTTTTTGTTATTTATTATTTTTATCGCAACTATTTTAGTTCAGGAAGTTAGCAGCAAGTTCACTTATAACTTTTGCACACTTCGGGAGATTAGATCGACAGTCGCTCGCCGCCTACCGGAGTTTTTTCATTCTTTCGACTCGGACGTCCCGCCCGAAGTCACAGCTGGATTATCTCCGACCATCTTGGGCACGATTACACGCAAGCGTCGCCGGAGGAAGCGAGGGAAGCGAGCCGGCGTGCTAGTCAGGCTGAGACGTCGATCCGATCGCCCCCCACTACCCACCATTCTACTGGCTAATGTACAGTCTCTGGACAATAAGTTAAGCGAACTACAGGCTCGTATTCAATTCCACCGGGAAACTAAGGACAACTGTATCATCTGCCTTACGGAGACATGGATGTCGGAGGGGGTAACCGACGCAGCTATCGAGCCGACGGGCTTTTCCGTACACCGGGCGGACAGAACAAAGGCTCTCTCCGGTAAAGATCGCGGAAGGGGGGTATGTCTCATGATAAACAGATCTTGGTGCAACCAAAGTCATGTACATCCCCTCAAGTCTTTCTGTTCCCCGGACCTGGAGTACCTGATGCTTATGTGCCGTCCACACTGGCTACCTCGGGAGTTTACAGCGGTAACCGTGACCGCTGTTTACATTCCCCCACAAGCCAACACGGACACAGCGCTGAAGGAACTGTATGGGGCTATCAGCGAACAGGAGTCGGCACACCCCGAGGCTGCTCTCATCGTGGCGGGGGACTTCAACAAGGCGAACCTGAAGAAGGTTCTCCCGAAGTTCTACCAACACATAACGAGCAACACACGGGGCGAGCGGATCCTCGACCACTGCTACACTCCCTTCCGTGATGGCTACAAGGCCCTCCTCCGCCCACCGTTCGGCAAATCAGACCAACGCTTTATCCAGCTACTCCCCGCCTATAGGCAGAGACTGAAGCAGCAACCGATCGCTGTGAGGGAGGTCCAATGCTGGTCGGACCAATCAGACTCTACGCTGCAGGATTGTTTTGATCACGCTGACTGGCACATGTTCCGCGTTGCCTCGGACAATAACATCAACGAGTACGCGTCGTCGGTCACCGGGTTCATCAAGAAGTGCATAGATGACGTTGTTCCGACCAAGTCGGTTCGGATATATCCCAACCAGAAACCGTGGATTAACGCGATGTTCGCGCTGCCCTACATGCGCGTAACGCCGCCTTTGGTTCCGGGAATACGGAGGAATATACGAGAGCCCGTTACGACCTCCGTAAGACCATCGTCACTGCCAAGCGGGAGTATAAGGATAGAGTGGAAGATAAATTCAAGAACCACGATGCGAGGGGTATGTGGCAGGGGCTGCAGACGATAAGGAACTTCAGAGGGAGAACCAGTTGTGTAGAGAACTCCTCTACCTCCCTCCCAGGAGAGCTAAATACATTTTTTGCTCGGTTCGACGTAAACGGCAGCCCGCCGAAGCCAGCACCGACTGAGGAGACAGCCAGCTGCGCATCTCGGAGGCGGATGTGCGCCGCACCTTCAAGCGGCTGAACATCCGTAAGGCAGCAGGCCCCGACGACATCCCGGGCCGCATCCTCAGAGCATGCGCAGACCAGTTGGCAGGAGTCTTTGCAGACATCTTCAACCTCTCCCTGTCCCAGGCTGTTGTCCCCGCGGTCTTCAAGATGTCCACCATCGTGCCTGTCCCTAAACAACCCATGGTAACATGCCTGAATGACTATAGACCTGTAGCCCTCACCTCGATCGTTAGCAAATGCTTCGAGAGGTTGGTCAAGGACTATATTTGCTCCGTGTTACCTACCACGCTGGACCCATGGCAATTTGCATATCGTCAAAATAGATCCACGGACGACGCAATTGCCATGGCCCTCCACACTGCCCTTTCCCACCTGGAGGGTAAGAACTGTTATGTGCGAATGCTGTTTGTGGACTACAGCTCAGCATTCAACACAATAGTTCCTGCCAAGCTCGACACCAAGCTGAGAGGTCTAGGCGTACCCCCATCCACGTGCAGCTGGATACTGGACCTCCTGTCGGACCGCCGCCAGGTGGTTAGGATGGGCAGCACCACATCAGAGCCACTGACCCTCAACACGGGAGCCCCCCAGGGATGCGTGCTGAGCCCTCTCCTCTACTCCCTCTACACCCACGACTGCATGGCTATGCACAGCTCCAACGTCATCGTCAAGTTTGCTGACGACACGACAGTGATGGGCCTGATCGCCGGCGACGACGAGACAGCCTACAGGGAGGAGGTCGGATCGCTGGAGCAGTGGTGCCAGGAGAACAGCCTCGCCCTCAACGCCAAGAAGACCAAGGAGCTGATCGTGGACTTCAGGAGGCAGAGGGGAGAGCACAGCCCTATCTCCATCGACGGCGTTGCAGTAGAGAGGGTCAGCAGCTTCAAGTTCCTCGGCGTGCACATCTCCGAGGACCTCACATGGTCCACGCACACCACACACGTGGTGAAAAGGGCCCAACAACGCCTGTATTTTCTCAGGCGTCTGAAGAAATTCAGCATGGGCCCCCGCATCCTGAGAACATTCTACAACGGCACCATCGAGAGTGTTCTTACAGGGTGTATCACCGCCTGGTACGGGAACTGCACTGCACTCGAGCGCAGAGCGCTTCAAAGGGTGGTGCGGACGGCCCAGTATATCGTTGGAGGTGAGCTCCCCTCCCTCCTGGATATTTACAATCAGCGGTGCGTGGCCAAGGCCAAACGAATTATAAAAGACATTGCCCACCCCAGCCACAAACTGTACTCACTATTACCGTCAGGCAGGCGATACCGCAGTATCAAGTGCTGTACAAATAGGCTCAGAGATAGCTTCCACAGTCAGGCCATCAGGCTGCTGAACAAGGGCGTATAACATATAACAATGTATATTTTATTACATTGATTTATATATACATATTGCTCTTTTCTGTGCTGATTTTTGCATTTTATAAATTGCATTTTTTTTTTTTTTTTCAAATTTTTAACTTTATTCTATTTTTATCTATTTTTATCTATTTTTATTTTTATCTTATTTTATAACTGCTGTCTGTCGTCGGGTATTGCACACAAGATTTTCACATCACTGCTTTATACTTGTGTAAACTGTGAAGTGACAATAAACTTGACTTGACTTGACTTGAACATTAGTGACCCAATCATCTGTTATGTTATTTATTTATTTTTTTAGTTGGGACACGTTGAAACCAAAAGAAAATCACAGGTTTTACAAATGCATGTTGTGAAAAGGAGCGTGGCTTAGCGCTGGTAACGGGGGAGCGGTGAACTCACAGGGTTGAAGCACCTGTTTGTAATGTACGTGATTGAGCTAACTTGTATGTTTTGACGGTTCCTTTGCTTCTGGGTCTCTGACAGTGATTTTTCTGTTATTTATAATAATAATAAAATGGACTCGGTCAAGAATACGGTCTTCTGATATCCCGTGGCAGCGTAACAGGGACCTGAAAACACCATGGAACACAAGGGAGAGTCTTCCCTCGGACATACATCCCCTCCCTCGCCGTAACCCTGCAGGGTTCCAAGGTCCGGGGCCGTTCCCGGCATTACCCCCTGGTCCACCGAGCTGGACTGCTGGCACTGCGGCCAAAACGGACACCGGCAGCAGGAGTGTCCCCTCATGGAGGTGGGCCAGGTAGTTCAGGTCTCCGCGCCCAATCAGGAGGGAAGGCTCAGCTGGAGGCAGAGGCTCCGCCGCTCCCTCAATTAACCCCGGTGGGAGATTTTCCCCTGGAGCAGTTGAGGGATGACACTCTACGCTCAGCCATGGACCAGGGAATTGATGGTCAGCGGGTGCGCCCTGACGTGGTCATTACGTTCCCACACTTTATTATAATCAGGGACAGATTATATAGGGTTACTCGCAACACTCAGTCAGGGGAGGAGGTGAGCCAGCTGCTAGTACTGAGGTGCCACCAGGAAATGGTCTTTGAGGCGGCGCATCACAACCCAATGGGTCATCTAGGCTGTGATAAGACTTGTGACCGTATGCTGGCCCACTTCTTTTGGCCTGGCATTCAGGCAGATGTACGACGGTGGTGTGCATCCTGTCGGGAATGTCAGCTGGTGAACCCACAGGCCAGCTGCGACCCTTACCACTTATGAAGGTTCCGTTCTAACTGATGGCTATGAACCTCATCGAGCCACTGGCCAGGAGCGCACGGGGCACCGCTTGGCGATCAGTCTTGCCTTGACGTCGGGTGGGTGGTTCATACTAGGGAGACGTATCTGGAGCAGTTGTTGTTGGAAAGTTCATTCCATTCTTTTTCTTCCAGTTGACTTCACATCCCATTTGCCGTTCTTGACCTCAACCCCATTGATTGATCTTGATCTCAAATCTCATTGGCTGTTGCCAGTGTAATCGCCAATCTCAGTCTCCAGATATATATATACCACGATATAGTTTTGAGACGTAGTGAAATACTTCTCAATATTTTAGAACACCTAGAAATTGAGACTCAAAGCTCATCGGATGAGTCACACTGCTCACCTTCATCGTCTTCATCAATTTCAGCTCTGGCTCCTGAAAAATATGAAGAAGGGAGGGTGGGAAGGAGGTAAAGAGAAGCCTGGAGGTAGCATAACAAAGAAGAGCCAAGACTCTTCCCATAGCCCTTATTTTCAGAACTGACCAGACACAACATGCCTGTTCTGCAACCTGTCCCTGTGAAAAGGTGATCAATCGAACTCTGAAATGTCTGCAAACCCCTCCTCAAACCGTTCATTTCTTATTTCAATGTATAAACATCACATTACATGAAGTAAGCAATGGCCTTTGTCCAAAGTGACTTACAATATGTGCATTCAACATAGGTAGCCAAGAGAACTGCGATTTACCAGAAATCATAAGTGTATAACTGTGTATCCTTCCTAATAAGCCTCCGAGAGCAGAACCAGTGCTCAGGTAAAAGTACAATTAGTAAGCTCCCTAGATTTTACACAATAAGTCAATCAAACAAGGGCTATGACAAATAGGAAAGCCAATCGACACAAGCTAATAAGCAAAAGCTAATAAAAAAGAAATAGAGCTAAAGGCCCTGTCACACCTTAACGATTTAGCCAGCGTATGCCAACGTATCATAATGTCTCTAAAACGCTGGCATACGCTGAACTATCAATGTTTTAATTTTTATTTTATACATAACGTATATATAACGTATGAGTAACTTATAAAGAACGTTTCGATAACTTATAGATAACTTATACCAACGAATGCACAGCGTATCGCCGACGATCACGGAGGCTGACGCTCGACGATTCAAATCATAACTGCACTAGACATCGCAATATCAACATCACCATCGCAGGATCATGTCAGGATTTG
The DNA here is from genome assembly GCA_027704905.1 of Muraenolepis orangiensis. Lineage (NCBI taxonomy): Eukaryota > Metazoa > Chordata > Actinopteri > Gadiformes > Muraenolepididae > Muraenolepis > Muraenolepis orangiensis. Next base: position 105,912 of record JANIIK010000286.1, read on the forward strand.
CAGTTCTGCCTCCCAGTGTTTTTCCCCAGCCCTCACCCGGGTAGCCACGCCCCCTATCACGTCCCGCATTCCTGTCATCGTTTCCCAGCCCTCGTCCAGGTAGCCACGCCCCCTATCACGTCACCGTTTCCCCAGCCCTCGTCCAGGTAGCCACGCCCCCTATCATGTCACCGTTTCCCCAGCCCTTGTCCAGGTAGCCACGCCCCCTATCACCTCCCGCATTCCTGTCATCGTTTCCCCAGCCCTCGTCCTGATAGCCACGCCCCCTTGTTAGTGCTCCCCCGCAGCTGTAGCGCATCACCATTGATCTCCCCCTCATGTTTTCCTGCCCGTCTTATTGGCTGCCTGGGACCACCTGTTTTGTGTTTAAATAGGCGGCGTCTTCTTTTGTTCGGCGCCGGTTCATTGTATATGTACATGTGTATATTATATTATATATACTGTCTCGTTGTGTTATGCCGAGTACTTGTTTCATGTGTATGAACAAGCGTCATGTTCCACGTCATGCCACCGTCAAGTTATTGTAGTAAAGTCTTTTGCTTTTGAGCTTCATGCGTTTTCCATCTAAGTGATTTTTATGTTACTGTGTTATCAGTAAAGAATCTTTATTTGGATACGTGTCATCGTGTCGTGCATTTGGGTTCACCTTAAAAGTCCCCGTTCCTCCCTCATCTCCCCCGACTGTCCGTGACAGATCAATATCAGGCCGAAGTAAACTTCGAAGAACGCTGCCAAGAAGTAATAATAATAATAATAATAAATTATATTTATAATGCACTTTTGATTTGCATGGGCAAAACTCAAAGTGCTACAGAGTAAAAATGGTTTAAATAAAACAGAATAAAAGCAGCGACGTTTACGCCGGCATGGCAACCAGTGGGGTTTTTTAAAAATCTAGTGAAAAGCTATTCTAAAAAGGTGTGTTTTTAGGCCTTTTTTAAAAACATCCACAGTCTGTGGTGTCCTCAGCTGGTTTGGGAGGGCATTCCACAGTCTCGGAGCAGCGGAGCAGAAGGCTCGGTCTCCCATGGTTTTCAGTTTGGTCCTGGGGGGAAGGAGGAGGTTTGCCTTTTCAGAGCGTAGGCTCCTCGTGGAATTTTGTGGGGTGAGAAGTTCTTTGATATATGAGGGCGCATTTCCATGAATGCACTGATAGGTGAAGAGGGTGATTTTGTAGTCAATCCTGAGTGAGACCGGGAGCCAGTGCAATAATTTGAGTATGGGCGTGATGTGCTCATACTTCCGCACTCTCATCAGGATCCTAGCAGCGCTGTTCTGGATGTACTGCAGCTTCTGGATGTTCTTGGCAGAAATCCCAATGAGAAGTGCGTTACAGTAATCTAGCCTGGAGGAGACAAAGGCATGGACAAGCTTTTCAGCATCTGATAGACTGAGTGTGGGACGGAGTTTAGCAATATTTCTGAGGTGGTAGAAGGAGGTCTTGCATGTTTGTTTGATGTGGGCCTCAAAGGTCAGGTGAGGATCCATTTTAACACCCAGATTGGTGACAGTTGATGAGAGTGAAATGTTCTGACCGGAGAAGGTGATGCTGGTGATGGAGGATGAAAGGACCTGATGTGGAGTGCCAACTAGAATGGCTTCAGTCTTGGAGCTGTTTAATTGAAGGAAGTTTTGCTTCATCCACACCTTTATCTCCTCCAGGCATGTGGTTATGTTGGATGATGGCAGAGGTGCGGAAGGGGTTGGGTTTGTTCTGATGTAGAGCTGCGTGTCATCAGCATAGCAATGGAAAGATATTCCATGCCGGCTGATGACACGACCAAGGGGGGACATGTATATGGTGAAAAGGGTGGGGCCGAGGACTGATCCTTGAGGGACACCACAGTTCACAAAGTGTGTTTGTGATTTTGCCGCTCCCAAGGTGACGTGCTCAGTCCTCCCGGTGAGATATGAGGTGAACCAGTTTAGGGCAGAGTCAGAGAGTCCAATTGTCGAGCGAAGACGATGGAGTAGAATGTTATGGTCGACGGTGTCAAACGCTGCAGTTAGATCCAGGAGGATGAGGAGGGATGGAGATCCGGTGTCAGCTGTCATCAGCAGGTCATTGGTCACCCTGACTAAGGCAGTTTCTGTACTGTGGCCCTGGCGGAAACCAGACTGGAACTTTTCAAAGAGGTTATTGTGTTTGAGATGTTCGTGAATCTGAATGGCAATTACCTTCTCCAGCACCTTTGATAGAAATGGCAGGTTGGAGATGGGTCTATAATTAGCCAGGACTTCAGGGTCTAAGGTGGGTTTTTTGAGGAGTGGTTTGATGATAGCAGCTTTTAATGGGGAAGGAACATGACCAGACTGGATGGAGTGGTTTATCACTGAAGTGATCAGGGGACTTATGGCACCAATGTTCGATTTGACCAGGGCTGTGGGAAAGGGGTCCAGGGCACAGGTGGAGGGTTTCATCTTTTTGATGATGGCCTCAACTTCATGCTGCGAGATATCAGTGAAGCAGCAAAGAGGCTGGGTAGGTCCGGGTTGGGGGTTGACGGTCAGGACTGGGAGAGCAGCGGAGTTTGATAGGAGAGAGCGGATGGTCTCTACTTTTTTCCTAAAAAATGTGATAAAATGATCACACTGCTCCTTTGTGTTTTTGTGTAAGGGAGTCTGAGGTTTGAGGAGATGATTTATGGTGGAAAAGAGTTGCTTGGAGTTGCCAGGGCTATTGTTGATGATAGTGGAGTAGAATTTTGACCGTGTGTCTCTGAGGGACTTTGCATAGGCCTTTTGGTGGCCCCGGTATGCCTGTCTGTGAACAGTGAGTCCAGAAACCTTGAGGCGCCGCTCAAGGACACGCCCCGCTGTCTTCATTTTCCGCAGCTCGCAGGTGTACCAGGGGGCTGAGCGTGTGAAGGTGACTGTTCTGGTTTTGACAGGGGCGTGGAGATCCAGGAGATTACGCAGAGATTTATTGTAAAAGTCCACAGATTCATTGACTGATGTAGGAGTAATTGTGGAGAGATGCTGGAGATCCGAAGTCATGGTGTCGGGGTTGATGTTTTTCAGATTTCTGAAATGGATTTGACGCTTGGGTTTGGTGCGGGGTAGCAGGAGCGACAGCTCCATTGAGATGGCCTTGTGATCCGACACACCTAGATCGTACACTGATAGTTTACTAATGGGGGCAGAGTTTGTGATGACAAGGTCCAGTGTGTGTCCCCTAGTGTGTGTGGGGACATCAACATGTTGTGTTAGGTTGAGGCAGTCCAGGAGGTGTAGGAACTCGGCTGCATAGCGACAGGAGGGGGTGTCAACGTGAACATTTATGTCTCCTAGTATTATAATGTTGGCAGAGGTAGCGCAGAGTGTAGTGAGAAGGTCGTGCATCTCTGGGATGAAAGCTGAGTTGGGTTTGGGAGGCCGGTAGATGAGAAGTAATGTCAGTGGGAGGGGGGGTTTACATTTAAATCCAAGGCATTCAAATGAGGATAGCACAGGCAGAGGCAGGGGGGACAGTTCCAGTGCATTTCTATGTATTATTGCTAAGCCGCCACCACGACCAGTGCTGCGAGCTTTTTCCAGGTAGCTGTAGCCAGGGGGACAGACTTCATTTAGGGCAGAGTAAACCTCAGGCTGTTGCCACGTTTCCGTGAGGCACATAAAGTCTATTCCCTTGTCCATGATGTGGTCTTGTATGAATGATGATTTGTTTGTAAGGGATTGTGCATTAAACTGTTCTATTTTGACTGTGGATGAAATGGTGGATTTCTGTAGGGTCCGGAGTAAACTGGAATCCACTCCACGTATTCCGCACAACTCAGTGTGTAGCAGTCTCGCGGTGTTTCCCCTGTTGTTTACACCGAGAGCGGCAGCGCTCTGATGACGCGGCAGACGTGCGACAGTGGTCCAGATGGAAAGAATGGATGATACAGGCGGGCAGGGTTGGTGGTAAACAAACTTTCTACGAGAGCCTCTGTGGATGTAACGAGGTCGGCGTAGTAGTCCAAGGTGTTTGATGGCTGAGATGCACGTTGGAGTTGTGCGATTGTTGAGACTCAGCAGTTGCGGGATGGAATACTTTGACAACATGCCGGTGGCCGCAGGTTCTCGTCTGGAGCTGCTATGGATGGTAATCCATAGCATGGCAGGAGGGGAAGAAGCTGGGAGAAACGGTCTGAGGATATAGAGGATAAATATGTGTTTGTAGCGGAGAAGCGGGAGACGTTTGGGTGAACTACTGTCTGGCAGTTATTGGTTATCCAGTCTGTTGGGTGGAGATCTCGGGCTCCCTGTTCCATGGATTATTGTATTGAATTGTATTGTATCTAAACAGTTTTTTATTAAATCTTTTATAATTCTTAATTGTCTTTCTATTACTTTTTTACACACGGGTCTTCTCCGTTTCCCCGGTTGGAGCACAGTTAATACGTGTATCTGAGGATCGGACGATTAGAGCGAAGATCGAACACGACAGTTCCAACCCCATTTTTATATACCAATTCCCCTAATGGCTCAGTCACACATCCCTGACTTTTACTGCCGTCCTTGATAGGACCATTCCCGATAAGAATTTGTCAATATAATTTCCCGAATGTTCCCGAATGTTACGGGACGCACTAAACTGTCGGGAGTGCTTGGCCGACCTCTCGGACCTTTCCCGATCCGTAGGACTCTGCAACAAACGTATTCGACTGTGTTCAGACAATGATAGGACATTCCAGATCATTGAGGATAATAATCAGACTTTTTTTTCACATTTCGTGTGGTAGTGCTGTCTGATCTCAAACGGGGGACTGAGCCTTGAATGCTGCCAATATGCCATTATACAGTAGTTGTAAGTTAGAAACACGTTTAGTAAGTTCTGTGTGTTGCCGTCAAATACGCCAACATACGTCAATATATTGCTCCAAATAGTAATTTTGTAACACTTTTGGTTGGTGGTGTGCCGCAGGATTTTTTTTAATGTAAAAAATGGGCCTTGGCTCAAAAAAGGTTGAAAAACAGTTGCTAAATGACTGTTATGTAATGTAATGTAAAGCACAGCAGGAGCCATATTGTTCCGAGTGAAAGCTACCCATAATAAAAAGCAGTAAAGGTCTGAGAGCTCCAGAGAAACTACAGTTTGAACAGAAAGAGGACTGAGGCCCCATCAGAGTTGAAGTGAACCAGAGAGAGAACCGAGTCCTCTTCGAAATTAACTCACAAATAAAAGAGTGAAAACACCTTGAGTGACGGGGCAAGCAGAGGGAAATGGACAGGCAGGGGCATAAGGCTAAACCCCATAGCCTGGAGGTAGGAAGGAGCTGCTTCTTTCACTGCCCCGTAAGTGAGCACCAGGGCCTTGAACTGGATGTGAGCAGCTACAAGAAGCCAGTAAACATACCTGAGCGAGAGATTTTCATACTTGATGAACCTGCAATGAGACACAATTGTGCAGTTAGTAGTCAGTGTTTCACAGAACCAATTTGTATTTCTAATGCATTTCAATGGGGTTCAAGGTGTGTCACTCTATCACCTGTGTGTGTGTGTGTGTGTGTGTGTGTGTGTGTGTGTGTGTGTGTGTGTGTGTGTGTGTGTGTGTGTGTGTGTGTGTGTGTGTGTGTGTGTGTGTGTGTGTGTGTGTGTGTGTGTGTGTGTGTGTGTGTGTGTGTGTGTGTGTGTGTGTGTGTCCCAGGTCGGTGTTTCCCCCTCATTTGTGCCTGGACCAAGGACCATCAACAAGAACCTAGCCTTCCCCACTCCCTTTCCTGCTAATCAAAATAGACTTTTGCATCGTGACCCTGACTATTAATCAATACAAGATACAATACATGATTTGTATTTGCCATTTGTAACAAGTACATAGGAATGCTTACTCCCCATTCCCTCCAACAGTATAAATCTCCAAAACAACAGCATAAAAATATGAAAAATATGTACACTAAAAAGGTGACTGTACATGGGATGTACATGTTTTTTTTACAAAAACTTTAAAAGCAATTAAAGTGCCAGTAGTGCAGCAGCATCATGAATACAGTGTAGTACAGTGCGGTAAATGTGATGAGTCCAGAAAGTCCAGCAAAGTATGTATGTGTAATGTTAATGACAATGTTATGAAAGTGGCAGCACTCCTAGCAGTTAAGTAGGCGCACTGCCTGTGGATAAAAACTTTCCTTAAACATGGTAGTACTTGTTCGGATGCTGCGCAACCGGCGACCAGACGGTAGGGGGGAGAAGAGATGGTGCCCAGGGTGGTTGCAGTCCTTTATGATAGACATGGCCTTCTTCAGACATCTGGTCTTAAAGATCTCCTCAATGCATGGAAGTCCACACCCGATGATCTTCTCCGCCATCCTCACGACCCTCTGGATGGCTTTCATGTCCTGTGCAGTGGTGTTGCCGTACCACACAGAGACGCCACTCGTCAGGACGCTCTCTACGGTGCCACGGTAGAAGTTCACTAGCCACCTCTGGCCTATTCCGCTTTTTCTGAGGAACCGCAGAGCATAGAGGCGCTGGTGTGCCTTCTTCAGCATGACCTCCATGTTAAGGGTACACGCCAGATCATCGGAAATCTGTTCCACCGGTGTCCCATTCAGGCTGATGGTGGAGTGGGTGGCTCCACGATGAGCTCCTTGGTCTTGCTGACATTCAGTGCGAGGCTGTTGTCCTCACACCATCCCGTCAGCTGGACCACCTCATCTCTGTACTCCGTTTCGTCGCCCTCGCTTATCAGGCCGATGACTGTGGTGTCTGCAAACTTGATAATCCGATTATTGCTGTGCGTGGCAGTACAGTCACGTGTGCAAAGCGAGTACAGCCGGGGACTGAGGCAGCAGCGGGGTGGATGAGATTACATTACATTACAGTCAATTAGCAGACGCTTTTATCCAAAGCGACTTACAGTAGTGTGTTTCAACAAAGAGATGTTGTTCCCAATCTTCACCACTTGAGGCCTGCCTGTCAGGAACTCCATAATCTAGGTCCCTCAGTTTCAGGACCAGCTTGGAGGGAATGATGGTGTTGAACGCCAAGCTGTAGTCAATGAACAGCAGTCTGAGGTAGGTGTCCCTCCTGTCTAGGTGCTGCAGGGCCGTGTGTAGTGCCAGGGAAATGGCGTCGTCTACAGAAATTAAATGCACTTTTGACTTTTGGTGACGAGATGTTCTCTTACCTTCCTTTGTTGAAACACACTATTGTAAGTCGCTTTGGATAAAAGCGTCTGCTAAATTACTGTAATGTAACAGTCGTAATTATAAACGCACAAGGGTGGAGCTTCTGGTCATCGGCAGACCGCTGAGACAGGATGGCCCCTATCCCCACGTCGGAGGCATCCACCTCCACCACAAACTGTCTCTCAGGATCCAGGACTAGGAGGATGGGAGCGGAGGTAATCCGAGCCTTGAGTCCTTGGAAGGCCTTCTCGCAGAGGAAGTCCTCCTTGGTGGAGGTGAGGGCCGAGAGCAGAGGAGCTACTATGCTGTAGCCACAGATAGAAGTTAGCGAACCCAAGGAAGCGTTGCAGCTGCTTGCGGGACTCAGGAGCAGGCCAGGATGTAACCACGGAAACCTTGGTTGGGTCCATCTGCATGGTCCCTTGTCCCACAATATACCCCAGGAACGAGACGGAGGAGGAATGGAACTCGCACGTCTTCACAAAAAGGGAGTTCTCGAGGAGGCACTTGAGGACTGCCTGGACGTGGTGTACATGCTCCCTCCTGTTTCTTGAAAAAATAAGGATGTCGTCCAGGTAAACAAACACATGCTTGTCTAGCATGTCCCTCAACACGTCGTTAACCAACGCCTGAAAAACTGCCGGGGCGTTGGTAAGACCAAATGGCATCACCAGATATTCGTAATGGCCGGTGGACGTGTTGAAGGCCGTATTCCACTCATCCCCCTCCCGGATCCAGACCAAGTTGTAGGTGTTCCGCAGATCCAGCTTTGTGTAGATCACAGCTCCCTGTAGCAACTCAAAGGCGGATGATATCAGTGGGAGCGGGTAACAGTTCTTAATTGTGATGTCATTAAGGCCCCTGTAGTCTATGCAGGGCCTTAATGACTTGTCCTTCTTCTCCACAAAGAAGAACCCCGCTCCAGCCGGTAAAGACGAGGGACGGATAATTCCGGCCGCCAGGGAGTCGCTGATGTAGGCCTCCATGGCCTCTCTCTCAGGTGCGGACAGGGAATACAGGCGGCCCTTCGGGGGCGGGGCCAGGGTGGAGGTCAATGGCACAATCTTACGGGCGGTGAGGGGGTAAAGACGTTGCCTTGGCCTTGCTGAATACCTCCCGAAAATCGTGGTATTCAACCGGTACCCCGGCTAGGTCCGGAGCAGGTGAGGAACAAAAAGAGTGCTGGGGCGCCGCGGCTTGCTTAAGGCAGACCTGGTGGCAGGGGGGACCCACAATGGCTCCCGTGGCCCAGTCGATGTGAGGGTTATGGAGGCGTAGCCAGGGGTAGCCCCGGATCAGGGGGAGCTGAGGGGACCGCAGGATGTAGAACTGGATAGTTTCATGGTGGTTCCCAGATAAAAGCATGTGGACCGGCGTGGTCTGATGGGAGACGGTCCCCAGGAGATGGCCATGCAGGGCATTTGCCAGAGTCAATGAATGTCGCGATGGTGTGAGAACCATCAGCTAACAGCAGTCGGGCATGGCACAACGGTCTCTGATTGGGGAAAAGTCGGGAGGTTTGGCTCACCCGGAAATTCCCCATTACTGGTGAGCCCTGCCTTTTAACGGGCATCGAGCAATGAAATGACCTGACAGAACATACTAGAGGTGGGACGATCGATCGGCTTCCGATCATTATCGGCCGATTTTGAAGAAAAATGCGCAATCGGAGAATGCCGATCTTTCTTTAATGTTGCCGATTTCATAGCCGATCCTGCACGTGAGAAACACGTGAGCTCATTTCTTTACCAACAAGACAAATTTAATAAGACACCTGAAAACCCATCACCCAGCGCAGCATGGCGAGTTTGTTAAACTGACCGTGGAGAACGAGAACCCCAGGAATGCATGATGGATTAAACTGTTCTATAATACAGGGGTTCCCACCCTTTTTTGTGCCACGGACCGGCAGATACATGAAAAAAAATCTCGCGGACCAGTTGTCAATTTTCGCGGACCGGTTGTCAAAGTGTGTGTCAACACACACCCCTAACAAAACGGCAGGGCTCGATTTCAGTATAAACGTGCATGTACGCGGAGCGCCCGTAACACAAACCCCGGCTCGTTCGCGACCGACACGTCACTAGTGCGTAGTCTCTTTAGTAGCGCGTGCAACTGAAAGTCTCTCGTTATGCCGCCGATATATATTTAATCTATATATATAGATTATACCGCTATATAATCTATATATATAGATTATACTATATATATCATCTCTATATATAGATTATACCGCCCGCCGTTCACCTATACTCAAATTATTTGAGTCAAATATGATGATAAACACACAGCTGTTTCGCCGCCCGGCAGTAACACCTCCACGGCCCGGTACCGGTCCGCGGCCCGGCGTTTGGGAACCCCTGCTATAATAGACTGCTATAGCAGCAATACACTGTAGACCGCTATAGCTGCAAAAAAAATTAAAAATCGGTGATCGGTGATCGGTGGGGCAGATATTTCTCATTGTGATCGGTGATCGGTGATCGGTGGCAAAAAACGTGATCGTCCCATCCCTAGAACATACACAAATTACCGCGGCCGCGGTGCTCCCGCTCCTCCGAGGTGAGGCTGGTGCAGGCCTGGACATCTCGGATGACGCTCTCTGACGCGTCGCTGGGCAGTGACTGGTGGCGAAGGTGTGCAGCTGCAGAGCGAACAGGATGGAACAGTTGGTGATGAAGGGGTTACAGCCCTCCGCATCTCCAGCATAGCGCTCCGGAGTCCCTATCCGGGGATCCGGTGCCGGCGCTGAAGCGGGCGGTGCGGAGGCAGAAACATTGGCTGAAGAACCCGGCGGAGTCAGGGTCTCCTCACTCATCTGGCAAAGTATGAGTGTGCGGGCGTAGGCTTAAATAGGCAGGTTGATTACAATGCACTGCAGGTGTGGGGAAGATGTGAATGAGGGTTGATGCTGCCCTCAAATGGAGGCATGGTGAAAAGCTATTGTGTTTGAGTTAGACAAGAAAAGTTAACCATTTGTAAAGTTACTGGAACACAGATCATCCAACAGCTAATTGTTCACATACATTATAACCCGAATTGGACTTCTGCTGTGCTGTTCAGCAATTTTAATTATACTAAGTACAACTCTCAACCAAGTTGGGAGAATATCTTTGAATACGCAGTCCACAACAAAATGTCCTTGAGAATGGACAATGATTCATTGCTGTATCCCAGTAGTTTAAAGGATAAACGTCCTTTAAAGGCCGTCCCTTGTCAAAACAAAGTGGTCAGGGGTCATTTCTTTGAAGAAAAAAAAAAAACTCACCCATACCAGGACGAGGAGAAGGGATCAGACCAACGCTGAACCATAATTCCCTATACCTAACCTTCATGCTATCAATCATCATCTGACTGGCTCTGTCCCCTTTGCCCATCACCATGTCGATGAGACAACGTGCTTTGTCCACTTTGCTCGTCTGGTTCTCCGTCACAGAGTCCTTGTCCTCGGTACTCAACACTTTCTTCTGCAACAGGTCATCCAGGATACCTTTGATAACAGGCATTGGAACTTTCTGCACAAAGTCAGCACGGATCCTTGAAAGCTCTGAGAAAAAAAAGAGTAATAGAAAGTGTTGTAGTCAATACAATCTTTGGGTGTGTATAAATAAACAAATGCATAGGCCTACGTCAAATACATCGGAATATAGGAATACGTTCTTTATTTTGATACTAGCATATCAAACTAGCATGTTGAAGTGATGTGTGGTTCCTAGTTTTCTCAACATCTATACTCTCTTGTCTCTTCTTGTTGTAGGCCTATGTATGGTCGATATGGTCGAAGGCGTATAACCTACACCGAAGTGTGCAAAAGAGAAATATGTTTCTTGCGCAATCAAACTAGCCTACATCATACATGCAGTGGCGGCTGGGGCATTTTTCACCAGGGGGGCTATACCATTTTTTATTTTACAATTACATATTGTTAATTACATTATATACAATTACTTTTTGTATTGAAATGTCGCCCTTCTGTCGATCACTTTCATCATGGCCACGCAAGGCCAGCTCAGAGGCACCACAGAACTTCACACAGTCTATTATTTTAGACAGGATGTGTTTTTGTCCACCTCCTCATTGTGTTGACAGATCCCTATCCTGTAGCCTTCATCAAGTTGAACAGCTACACTGTTAAAAATGATTTGTTGACTCAACTTGACTAAGTCAAGTCATCTTGTTGCTTTGACTGAGTTAAGTTTAGTCAAGTTGATTCAACATTTAGTGTCAAGTTGATTACACTTCAATAAATGAGTTGATACAACATGTAGTGTGTTGACACAACTTCATGTGTCAAGTTATTTGGACTACAAAATATTAGTTAAGATAACTTAAAAAGATGTTGGTTAAACTTATTTTATCAAGTTTTTACAAATGTCTATCAAGTTGGCTCAACATGTAAAACTTTGTTTGTTCAACTTCTATTACCAAGTTAGCTTACCAGGACAAGCAAACCAATACCAAGCAAACCAAAGCTATACTATAAATCTAAATGAGAATTAGCTTAACCTAAATATTAACACATGTAAAAAATTGCTGAAAAGACATTTCAATCAGGACTTTTATTACAATATCAAGAACTGTATTCCAACTCCAACCCACACACTCATTAACTGTTCAGTGTTGGTTTTTAAATTCAAATAAGTGTGTCAATGGATGTCAACATATAAAGACCTTCCTTGGGACATGTAAAAACAACACCCTCCAACACACCATTGCTTTTGCTCGGGGCTGCTCAAAAACTGAAATGACACGGTCCCATAGATAAAACTGTAATTGAGTGACTTGTTAAACAGTCCATTCTGAGGAGTAAATGTGCAGGGTTGGCGCCCGCCGAGAACACTAGTAGTACACTGTGACGCACACAAATGACGATGCTCGATGCTCCAAAGTCTTCCGGGAGGGCAGTTTGAAAAAAGCCCCCCGAAGACTTTTTGAGGACGCTGATTGGCTACATTTTATGTCACTCGTTTATATCTTGAATCAGCAATTGGCTAAACTGCTACAGAGACCCGCCTCCGTGGGGCGATTTCTCTACAGCCCCCCCAGCATCGTCATTCAAATGCGCCCTTAAGGCTGCAGACCCTGAAATGGAACACGGCCACAGTGTACTAGGCATATGTGTACTAGGAAAAGCATATTATGTTGCGCAAATTATTTTAAAATCATATTTTACACATATTTCTGGGTGCATTCCATATTTTAAACACACACATATTGACAATTTATATATATATATATATATTTTTTTAATATTTTGTTTGTGCGTGTGGTTTAGGGGGGGCGGCGCCCCATCGCCCCCTATGGGCCAGCCGCCACTGCATACATGGTTATTATGAAGATGGCCTACCTTCCATAGTTTACAGGGCTAGACTTTAGTTATGGCTGATGTTCAATTAACTTTCGTTTTGCTCTTTTTTGGGCTACAGTGTGTGTGTGTGTGTGTGTGTGTGTGTGTGTGTGTGTGTGTGTGTGTGTGTGTGTGTGTGTGTGTGTGTGTGTGTGTGTGTGTGTGTGTATGTGTGTGTTTTATTGGCGACAGTATCATTTGCAGCTGAAAAAAACACACACACAATGTTCGCGATCGCGATAACCCCCCCCCCCCCCCCTCGGACGGTGATAGTGGGGGCTCTAGTCTCTAGCTGTTATTTGGGGGTCGCGGGCTGAAAGGTGAACCCCTGGTCTAGACTATAGAGCACAAACCAAAAGGTCGGACAAATATGAAATGACGGGAGTGTAAACTGTGATAGTTTAGGCAGGGTGTTCGACACATTGTTATGAACTGTTCTCCTCAGAATACATCAGAACCGTTTCTCGTACCAACTTAGTGTCTCACAACGTATCACATCAAGAAGACATGCGTCTCATTGACCACTCATAATAAAGAAATTAAACAAACTATGTTTTTCGTTTGTCGTTGATAATATAGTCATCTACACACTGCAGTAGGTGAGGCTACACAAAAAAAGTAATCTTGACAATGCCCCTAATCGTTCGTTCAAATATAGTTTCTAGTTCAGATCAAAACGTCTAAAACTAAATGTATATCATACCGTATTCGGACAACATGTTCACATTTAAACGTAATCACGGATTACCTTCCATAATGATGTAACGTCTTCGCTCCGATTCAATGCAGCCTACTTTCGTTTTTAACTCACACACTTCCTTCCTTTTAAGCACGTAGTGGTGTGTCGTTTGCGAACGAACGAGTCTTAACGAACGAGTCTTTTGAGAGAACGACTCATTCATTCCCATCTTCCATCTCGTTCGTTCGTTCACTTTTTTTAATTACTTGTTTCGCAGCTGACTTATTAAAGTGCCTCATCGATCTTGGGTGGACTTACTTACTTCTGTCAGGCAGTTAACTGGTGGTCCGGTCTGTCGGGTGGAATACTCTGTAGTACTCGAGAATATTATTTCTTATCTCAGCAGTTTTTATAAATAATTTATTAATAATAAATGTAATATTATATTATATATTAGATTCGATTCAAATGTATTGTTATTGCACAGCACAAGTACAATACAGCAAAAATAATTTGGCATCTAACCAGAGTGTAAATGTTACAGTAAAGTGCATGGAAATATATAATGAACAGTGGATAAATAAGATGTAAAGACAGTGTAGTGCAGGGGCGGACTGGGACAAAAATTCGGCCCTGGCATTTAGTCCCTTGACCGGCCCACTTTCAGAAAGGGGGTGGAATGGGCCCATTCTATATAGTGGGCCGGTGTGATACGGCCCATTCTATATAGTGGGCCGATGTGATACGGCCCATTCTATATAGTGGGCCGGTGTGATACGGTCCATTCTATATAGTGGGCCGGTGTGATACGGTCCATTCTATATAGTGGGCCGGTGTGATACGCCAGTGTAGCCACCTGCGTTGAATTTCTTTACGTAAAAAGTGGGAGGGGCCGAAGTGCGTCGGCCCTTCTGGCATTTGCCAGAACTGCCAGATTGCCAGTCCGCCCCTGGTGTAGTGTATTTGTATACTCTAAGTATAAAACTAAAACACTGTCTGTGATACTGTATGCATTGTAAGAGTTGTATGTGTTTGATTAACATATACAAGCGGCCAACAGGCGTTGCCAGGAATGCGACCCCCTGGGGTTTCTGCTTGTAAACTTGCGACGAACAAAGGCACGTGACCAACCAAAGTAGTGGATACTGTTGTACCTCAAGACCAATAGGATTAGTCGATGTTTGTTTACTTTGACTAATAGGAGTAGTAGATGTTTGTGATACTACTTTCTATATAATGTTTGGTAAAGGAGCGCGTCGCCAGTCTGCAAATTGGCACGGCAGGCTCCATCATGCTGCAGTTGATGAATTTGATGCTTTGTTCAATAAACACATTGAACTTAGTATCCAGACCTCTGAGAAAGATTCTTATTCCACCCGAGTAGAAATTATACTACAACAGTTTACTCGGGGTAAAAATGGTATAAAATAACTCAGAGTATGTATAAGATATGTGAAGAATTATACGTATATATATATACAGGTAAGTATTCAACAGGTAATGAGGAGGGGAATGCAATTATATCAACAGGATAAATATATATAAATGTATATACAGTATTGAGCAGGGGTATGCAGTTATATTAACAGGATTATAGTTGTTGTTTTGTTCTTGCATTTGCTGTTCTTTTAAAAAATAAATAAGACTGACATTACTTGAATTTCTGTGGTGATTGGTGAAGTGCAAAAAATAATTAAGTGTTGTGTGTTATATATTGAGATTGTACCACTATTACATAGGAACCTTTGTTCAGGAAGTCCGTGTACCCTCCGGACAGGTAAGTGTGTGACCCGGCCGACCGCGTCACTCGGGCCATGCTTGGAAATGTACCTGCCATGTATGTGTTAAACTACCGAAGTCTTCTCAGTAAAGTTCCTAAACTGGAGTATTCTGCGTGTATTTAATTACCACTCAGGTTATAACGTTGTGCTTTGCTACATTTTCAGAAGGAATGAATCAACAAAATAATGAACGTTTTCTCTCAAATCCAAAGTCTGAACTTGGAGTGGGAACGGGAGTCGAGACAAGCCAGAGCCGAGGGACGGACACTGTGAGTCAGTGAACTGAAGTAATTCTTTACTAGTTCAGTTCACTGACTCACCAACTCCTTCACTGACGGATGGGCTGTTTGTGGTTTTTTTTTAACAAACGAGCTTAGGTAGGCCTACAATGTTGCAAGATTACGTAAGCTATTTAATAACAAATATTATTTAGCATGATTTATTGGCGATATTGAGCTTAGAAATTACAACCGGAAATGACGAACGGAAGTGACACTGAACGAGTTTGCGAACGAGATATTTTAGGTGAATTGAACGAAGTGAATTCTTCCAAAAAGGAAGAATTGTTTCCACCTCTAACTCACACACTTCCTTTAAGCAGATTTTCTTTTAATATCAGTTTTTTTAATATTCTATGACGTATAAACTATGAAGCGTGTTTGTTTCATGCATTTACCATCAATAGTTAAATTCAGTTTTGTATCAATACATTGACAATTTGTCGATGATCCAACACAAAATAAATACTTAATTTAATAGAGTATAGAAATATGTAAGAACGTTTGAAGCAAACCATTTTTATTTGGCCCTACAAAGTAAATCAAATGCAATGAGGACGGATTGGAATTTTTGTCTTCTGGTGAAAACCCTGCAAGTGTGATATTGGTTGTGGGCCAGTTACTGAAATCCCACGTGGTCATATCAATTATCATACATATTGTTCATAACCAGGTAAACCAGCTATACAATTAAAATAAACAAATACTAGCTGCCTCTTAGAAAACGTACAAAAAGGTCCTGAATAAAGCTTGTGCTTGTAGTGGATTATTAAACAGGTTTTAAAAGGTACATGGTACAATCTAAAGAAATTAAATTCCCTGAAATGTATATAGTTTGAAGAAGTTGAGCACAGTTTATACCAATCTACAAAATATATTTCTAATACAAAATATATACAACTCCAACCTGCTTCCCATGGCCCGCAAGTGGTAATGCCTGATCATTACATTCAAGTGAAACAATATACCGTTTAGTTACTTCCCCTAGTTTACACTTTCAACACTGAAGCACCATGATAGCATCTATAGCTGGCTACACAATAAGCTATCTAAGGTAATGCCTCAAATAAAAAATCCTCCAAAATAATGTATTCATATCGATATCTGGATATAAGGGGGTACCTGAGGGATACAGCTTAGTACAAATGTACTAAACATATCATAAATTACTCTCAACTCAAAACAACAGACCACTTGTGAATTGCAGGACTGATCAAAACAGTCCATTGTAATTCCAATGTAAGACATTCCCTTTTAGTTCCCTCAGGAAAGGGACATGGCCTGATGTTGTCATGTTGGCCATACTCAGAGGACCAGGAAACATTCAGACAGCTTCACAGTTTCAGGATATTTGGTCCCTCGCTGGCATTTTGGTCCATCGCAGGTTCTTAATTGCCTTCTTTCAATGGTCGACCTGTACGGCACCATTGGCATCTGCGAAGGCCATCGTCGTGTCATTGAACGGAGCCATTTATCATGTCTGAGGAAGCAAACAGACAGGAAATGAGTGCACGTCAGTGTACATCCCAAACAAAACATCCCTCTG
The DNA here is from genome assembly GCA_027704905.1 of Muraenolepis orangiensis. Classification (NCBI taxonomy): domain Eukaryota; kingdom Metazoa; phylum Chordata; class Actinopteri; order Gadiformes; family Muraenolepididae; genus Muraenolepis; species Muraenolepis orangiensis. The sequence continues at coordinate 122,652 of JANIIK010000286.1, forward strand.
TGCTGTTTGACATCAGATCACACGAGAGGTCTTCATTGCACTCCCCCTTACTTCCAATCCATGTATATATTTAACTTATACAGTTTTGTACTTTTTTACATTTATCCTATTTTTTATAACCGCTGTCTGTCGTCGGGTATTGCACATAAGATTTTCACTCATTGCTTATACTTGTATAAACTGTGAAGTGACAATAAACTTGACTTGACATGTGGCTGTGGGCGTCATTAACAGCGAATGCCAACTGAACACATCAGTGCTGTGCTGTGGCCTCTCCTCGTGGCCTTCGGTTCTTCCACAGCACCAACATCTTCAGCTTCTGCATGGACACATTCGTCTGTCTCTCTGCCTTGATGTTGTCCAGATCTGTGATGCTCAGCTTCAGGTAGATGGCCGCCTGCTCCCACTCCTGTCCCAGCGTTTCGGCTACCTGCAGGAGCTGCTTATCGGACAGAGCCTTTGTTTTTCTGTTTCCGTTCTTTCTCTTCTGGGTGAGAAGAGACAGAAGGGAGCAGGCAGGTCATATTAAAGTTTTACCCTTCGGAGAACGCATCATAGAGGTCGTGCCGTTTTACCAAGACAGCTCAGCTGTCCTGGTTGAAACTTGTTTTCATTCCAAACCAGATGCAGGTTGTATCAAGAGTACCGATTTCAAGTTTGTAGGGAGACCAATCGTCTCATTCCAAAGACCAAGATGGCCTCACCCGACTCATCTATGCAGCGAGATTTCTTATTGGCCACTTCTTCTTCTGATGCCCTGCTACTTTTTTTCCGGCCCCCATTTCCTGCAGAAAATGGGAAGTCATGGGTGTGATAAGGGTTTGGGGTGACTGGAGAACCTGTACCATAGCCTCTACGTGGGATCTCTCTACATTGAAGAACAGCACCGCCAGACAAGAACAAGGAACCACCTACACAACACCACAACAAACCCTTACCTCCTGTGGTTTGACAATGTAAAAGGAGGAGGCTGTTCAAAGAAGGCCTCAAAGTAGCCCTTTAGCTTGATGATTTCCAAGGTGAATTTCAATTCCTGGACACACAAACACACGCACACGCGCACACACACACACAAATCAGTTTCAAAATGAAAATATCTAATCAAAATTTGAACGGGACGTGAATGAAAACATGCCTCCACTACACAGGTGCACGGCAACACACAGACCTTGGGGCTGATGTCCCGTTCCGGCTCGCTGATGAGCTGGTACTTCTTGGCGTCCAGATTGCAGACGGGGTTTTTTTCGATCTTCATGAACCGCCTCGGAGCAGAGAGCACCTGCACGCCGATGTCCTGGAGCAGGAACACACAGGATCCAGGAGGTCCACAGAGGAAGAAGGACGCCAGCCAACGAGCAACTTAACACTGAACTTCACACACACACACACACACACACACACACACACACACACACACACACACACACACACACACACACACACACACACACACACACACACACACACACACACACTTCGCCTCCTCCCAAGGATAACAATAATATTATGCTTCCTCACCGGGCGGGTGTGTTGAGGTCCTGGGGGCGGGAGGGAGTGGGGGAAAAGAGGGCGGGAGGGAGGGAAGGAGTGGGGGAGGGAGGTAGGGAGAGCAAGGAGGGAGGGAGGGGGTGGGTGTGCCACGCCTCACCCCTCCTGCGTCTTAAGCACAGTGCATACTCTGGAGAGAATTTAAAATCAGTGCCCGCAGGCTTCTCTTTCCCGTAGCCTCAATGACACACACACACACACACACAAGCAAGCAAGCAAGCAAGCAATTTGCGAGGACCCTGTGGGCATGGTGTCAGTAATGTAGGCATGCCAAGACCTGCAGAAGCACTTGCTTTTTAAACACCACGTCGACACACACACACACACACACACACCCCTACACAAACACACAGCTGCCCACACACACACACACACACCCCTACACAAACACACAGCTGCCCACACACACACACAAAGTGTCACCGTCTTTACCTCTCAGACTAAATCCGTTGGTTTATTTTCAACTCAGCTTATCGAACAAGAAGGGTTGTATTCTATATTCCCTATATTCCACATTAACGATTCCTGAAAGACGTTCTAGCGATGAAGCTAGAACCTGTGTTCTCTCACGTTAAGCGCGTCGTCTCTCATGCCGGGAACCGTGAGTTCAAGCCCAGTGCGGGGAACTCACGGTTACATTGGTGCCGCGACCAGGATGAGAGTGCGGTTTAGGGGATGAGTGTAACGGACACCAGCACCACCTGTAACGGTGGTGCTGTGCAGTGAAGTAAACCTCACTACCCGACACCTAAAAGACGTTCTAACCATGTAGCTAGAGCCTGTGGTTCCCTCAGCTTTCCTTATTAGAGCGTCTATCGCAACCACCATCTCTTCTTACCCGTTTCTATCGCCACTACCGCTACTATCACTATCATAACGGTTTCATCCATATTACATTACACTATCATACACCATTATACTTTTGCTGGACTTTCTGTAGTCATTACAGTTACTGCACTGTGCTGCACTGTATTTATGATGCTGCTGCACAACTGGCACTTCAAAATGCTTTTTCCACAATTCAATATATGTTTACATCATCCATCAGTCACTTTATTGTTCTTTTTATATAATTACTTTGATGTCGGATGTGTTGTTGGAGGCCAGGTAGACGCGGAAGCTGAAAGTTCTGTCGTGGCCCAGCTCCTTGTACACTAGCACCGCCCCGTGGTGCTCCACGGGCTCACTGCTCTGGACGATGGGCGCCACGGGGGACATGGAGGACACCAGCCACTTGACGTGGCCACCCGAGTGATCGGCCGACGGCTCGATGAGAGGTCGGCTAACAACCATAACAATGAATAGATCAAATGATCACTATCCAAGAAAGGGTTTTATTCACCTGCTGAGCCGCTTTGCATTTTTCACACTGGGGCTTGAAGTGCATCTCCTCTTTGGGGGCACAGTGGTAGGAAGGTGTGGCTGCTTTTGGGAGAATATACAAGATATTTTATTACTATAATGTACAAACTCATCCCTGTACAAAAGAAGGTAAGAATACAGGAGATTGTGTGTGTGTGTGTGTGTGTGTGTGTGTGTGTGTGTGTGTGTGTGTGTGTGTGTGTGTGTGTGTGTGTGTGTGTGTGTGTGTGTGTGTGTGTGTGTGTGTGTGTGTGTGTGTGTGTGTGTGTGTGTGCGCGCGCTGATTGCATTCAAAGGGAGTAAAGAATCCAACCCTAAATGTGGAAAGATCAATCTCATCTTCTGAAGAGCAACCCATGAAATGTACTTTTGTTCGGTTCGATTGGTGGCCTGCTTTGAGGTCAGCGAAGTCTAATCATTTTGACCAATTGTATTCAGTGTTAATATTATGAAAAAAACGTAACATTAACCGATGTTAATCTACTAAATAATGATTTCCTTTTTCAAAGCACTATGAATGGTGATATAGAATAAAAAGTTGCCTTGCTTTGCCTCGCTGTAATGTGAAGTCACACAGACGTCACACCTCACTCACCTTGAGACATATCCTCTCCTGCCCGCCCATCTGAAAGAATACATCAAGGGGTAAACGGTGAGATACTTTTAACACAGACGGTGAAACATGTAGCATGGAAAAGCGCTAAATGAGGCACCGCGTCTCCCCGCGTTTGCCAACTGGAGGAGTGGCACGCCTCACCTTCATCCTCTCCATCCCGCTCCCCGCTGGCTTCTGGCAGAACACACACAGAAGAGAGAGTAAGGGAACGTCCAGGAGGTATGTAGCAAGGAGCAACAAGAAAGAGGGAGAGAGAGAGAGATGACAAATAAACAGGTAAATAGACGGGTAGTGAGGCTCCACCACATAGATGTCGAAAGAAAGCCATCTCCATCACTAAGGACCGCAACCATCCTGGGCACCACCTCTTCTCCGTCCTACCGCCGGTTACGCAGTAACCGGAGTTTTGATCCACAGGCAGTGTGCCTACTGAACGCCTAGGAGTGCTGCCACTATCATAACATTGTCATTAACATTACACTATGATACTTTGCTGGACTCATCAGTTACTGTACTGCACTGTATTCATGATGCTGCTGCACTACTGGCACTTTAAAATGCTTTTTGCACAATTCAACACATGTACATATCATCTATCAGTCCCTTTGTTGTTCTTTTCATGTTCATTTTTATTGTGTATAGTATTTTCATAGTACTGTGTTTTAGAAATTCATACTGCGGGAGGGAATGGGGAGAAGGCATTCCATTGTACTAATATAATATAATAACAATAAAAATCTTGAATGAATCACTGTGTCCCGACTGTGAAACATTGCCAGCGTTGACTGCTACATGGATTGAACTCTTCCAGTCTCTGCTTGGCTTGCCTTTAGGGAGGACCTGAGAGTGAACTCATTGATTAACGGCAATTACAAAATACTGCTCCATGTTGTTCCTCAGGAAGTTCCAAGTATTTATTATTTAGGTTTCTAAAATGTTGTTTTTCATGATATTACCTGAGCCGCTGCCGTCCACTTCCAGTATGTTTCCTGAGACAACACAAGATGGCCCAGTTAGTTAGTAAGTACTTACTACTACCAACAAACTACTTCTTAGTTACTTAGTTAAAGCTCACTTAAAATCTCAACTTAAACTTAAAAGCTTGGACATCCGGTAATATATAATGATTTCCATTTCCAATAGTTCTCACTGAATTATTACCGGAGAAAGCGCATTAAAAACCATAAGATAACTCTAGGGGAGGCGGGAACAGCCACCGAAACGACCCAAACGTTGACATAAGACTCCACATTCAAATGATAGGGAAGTAGAATAAATAATGTAGGTAAATAATAGGTAATGATAAACAAATACAAAGGGGTGAGAGAGGAGAAGAGGAACGGTGAGAGACCGTGGGTTTAAAAAAACGTGTTATGAAATCAAAATTGTTCAGAAGAATTCTCTCCCGAATATTCACTGTATTTGAACGCAACCCTGAGGAAGCATTGGATCAGAGACCTCACATTATCACATATTATTGTAAAACATCAGATGTATCCCAGTGACATACAATCAATGAATACTGTAACTAATAAATACAGTCAAATCTGTTACAGAATATATATTTATTAGGCTTATGTGTCCGAAAACATTACATTACAGTATATACATTTAGATGTGTTGAATAAACGTTTTTTTCTTAATTCTCAACGGTATCTCAGGTATCGTATTTTATCGATAATAGTAGATTACTGACCAAAACGATGTATTCATTGTGGAAAAATAAGTATATCAGAGTGTATCAGGTCAAATAATAATATGACCTTGAAAGTCTGTGTGTATTGTGCATACTAGTGTATGAATAACAACACAGGGATATAAATGGGATTCTCTCTGGGAATAAAGTGTTTACCTTTCCCGTCAGATGTGCAGACGTCACCATCTCTGCAGGGACAACAAGAGAGCATTATAAAAACCACGTTCCTTGCAGGCATCCGATCTCTCACACCGTACCACGTTACACAAGACAGACTCCTCCCCAACCGCCCCAAACCTCACTTGAAAATGGCGCGCGCGCACAGAGAGAGAGAGAGCGAGAGCGAGAGCGAGCGAGAGAGAGAGAGAACCCTGAAGGAGTGAAATCAATGAGTGAGTACGTAAAATGAGTTAACACATGAAATGGAAGTAGCCCTCAAGAAGAACACGGACAACCTGTTTGAATCAACAAGTGACGACTTGTGACCAACGCGCTCAGCTCTCGTTGGCGCTGGCCGCCATATCAAAGATGTTTGTACCTCACTCTATCCAAGACCGTGGTCTCACCTGCTTAGCCAGGCTAGTCTGAATAGTGTAGACATGTCGGTTACCATAAAACCCCTTTGGTTTTGAAGTTGTGGAGTGCCGTGTACAAGGCGTGCTGTATGTTTATGTGTGTCTTGTTGTCGTGGATCTGCCTTATTCATTTAGACGACGAGTCAAACTAATTGCTCTAAAAAAATGAGTTTGTGTCGATGCAATGTGACTAAAAACATCTCAAAAGGACAATAGTACAGGAAATTAAAGTCATACTTTCAAGCCATTGTGTTCCTAACATGTCTGTATCTGTCTGAGAGATCAGCGAGGGGGAAATAAGTGTTGTGTGAGGGTTTTACTACGTCCCTTGCTTTTCAACGTTTGCACTGCTGTAGGCTATTCATTTAGGAGTTTCAACAGCACTGGGGGTATGGGTATTATGGCATATTTCAGTAAATACTGATATTATAACTGCAGTATTGAATGTGACATACACTGAGACTGTTTGCTGTGGAATAACATTGATTTTGCTCGTCCTTTACCTGGATAGTGGACATGGCAAATGGGATTGTGGGGTATTGTGAACCCTGGTCGGGTCATTGAAAGCCAATTGCCCTGCAGGGTGAAATTCCAGACAGAAGGCTTGATGATAGAAGACAAGAGCTTGTGTCCAAGTACTGGCCCTACTTAGTCGCCACTTGCGTGAGGGCAATGCATGGGCGAGATGTGGGAAGAAGGCCTGGAGAGGGTTCAGTGGGTGTTCTTGTACATCTCCGGATCTTGTTATCAGCTCCAAGATCCTGAGTTCATGTTTGTGCAACTTAAATCAAATATTAAAAAGCGGTTCCACTTTGTCAATGGTGTGGATGGTTATTATTTTTTTACACATACATGATCATCAATAGAACAGGTAATTATAGGTCAATCATTTTTGTAATTTTCTTTCAAAGCACTATTCTACTAAATGATTGCTGCTGACACAACATGTAAATCAGCTAAATGTGTAAAAAATCTCCTCTTTAATAATTCAGTAAAGCCAACCCGTTTTAGTGTAAGCCCTAAATGAACGACATGACAGATAGTGAAGGACGTGAAGACGACACATGGTACCTAGTTCAAACCACATGGTCTGTCTGCTTGATTCTGCGCAACATTGTAATATTCGACGGCGTCTATAGTACTAGTCTAATACCAGTGAAGTGCTTTGAACTCTTATCGGCTTAGGCCAACAGAGATGGCCAACGGTTTGAGTAAACTATCACTTCCGTGAAACACACACACACACACACACACACACACACACACACACACACACACACACACACACACACACACACACACACACGGCAACCTTAATGCATCTCATCTTTATTTCCGTGTGCGTCACACCTAGAGACAGGTATAGCTAATACATCTACCACAATGAGTCATCATCATCATCATCATCGCAATAACAAACCGACATGTGGAGGAGACGCGCCTCAACAAAGAGACGGCGCGATGTGTGTGTTTGATTTAAAACCAGCTCGACACGTTCAATAGCGGCGAATAATGAATACTTTACACGTGTATTGAACAGTGTTTGTACAGTAAAACATTCGAACAAACATAAAACAATCGTCCTCCTGAGTCTACAGTTGACCATCATTACAAATAGTAAAACCTTACCCCTCTCCCAATTGACAAGTCGGTTCGAGGTGCGCCATCTACCATCCTCCTCGGGTCGGTCGGTCGGTCGTGTCCTCCGCCCTATTTTTAACTTTCGTTGACCTTCGTTGACTTAAGTCCTTCGGGTAACAGGTGTGTGTGTGTGTGTCTACATGCGTATCGTGCCACTTGAAAGAAAGGGCGCTTGTAGTTCCCCCCCCCCCGCCCACCGTCTCCTTCGCCACGTGGCCGATGCACCCACCATCCCTATTGTACACCAATGGTCCTATTTTCACCATCACCGAGAACCAACCGAGCCTCTCACACATCCTATGGGACGCAGACATCTTGAGAGTTTGAGTTTGTGTGACAACTTATGTGCGTGTGTGTGTGTGTGTGTGTGTGTGTGTGTGTGTGTGTGTGTGTGTGTGTGTGTGTGTGTGTGTGTGTGTGTGTGTGTGTGTGTGTGTGTGTGTGTGTGTGTGTGTGTGTGTGTGTGTGTGTGTGTGTGTGTGTGTGTGTGGGTGTGGGTGTGACAATCCCGGGAGTGATACGATGAGAAATAAAAAAAACTGAAATCTTAACTTGGAAGATTAATAGGACTAATAAAAACAAATTATTAAAAAAATGACTTAGAGCAAGTCTAAATGAATTGGTTTTAGGACAGATTGAACTTGATTGACTGTCTATGGAGAAATCTAGTCTTTACACTGGCTGATGTATGCCTAACCGGGCTCATAACATTACTTATACATATAATATACATTATTATATTATAAGTTTAGATCACATGGTGTCAGCTATCCTTAGTCCATTCGATAACCCGGCAAAGGTCTGGGAAGGCCTCCCTAAAAACAGCCGTCCTATGTGTGCTTATGGTGAAGCGGCTGTAAAATGTGTATATATATATATATATATATATATATATATATATATATATATATATATATATATATATATATATATATATATATATATATATACTGTACAGTGGTGAAGCGTCAGGGCCTTCAAGGTATTCAGAGAAGACCCTGGAACTCTCAGATGAAACCAAAAAAATCGAATTAGAGAATGGTATCTGTGTTGCTATCTGTTATATTACAGTGTTACGTTGATTTGTTTGTCTTTCTCGGTCCATGCACTACGCATTTGAGTGGTTTTGTGTTGGAAAAAAAATGCAACCAATCAGATCTTTTTCTGGGTTGCTGGGAAGAATATCCTTCAACCAAAGTATCGTTTGGATTGACAATTTGATCAACCAATCATATAGTGATTTGTAGCCAATGGGCGTATTCTTTCAGATTTCCCCACAGCTCAATAGGGAGCTAGAAGGTATACTGGCTGGAGCGAGAGTGGATCTAGCGTCGTGCTACGTTTTTTATACGTAGTTTTTTTACGTCAAAATGGCATCAGGCGAAGATGATGTCGTTGCGGATTTATTGTCGGAACCATTTTCAAAACGACCATTCAATGTAAAGATAGACATTATTGAAAAAGGCCATCCAACGCCTGACAATCTTGAGCTGAATCAATTTCTTAAAGCAGGCCATATTCGCCATTTTCAGGCTAGCAACTGGGAAAGATCCCCGTGGCTAACGGGCTCTACTAGCCACAAGAGGCTCTACTAGCCACAAGAGGCTCTACTGATGGGAGTGTTGCTATTTGGGACCGACGAGAGGGCAGGGAATTGGAAAGGCAACTTATTTAGGATCTGAAAAGCGATCAGCTTTATGACCTGATGGTGGTCGAACAATTCATCCAGAAGGACAGGAGAATGGATTTGGTCTTCAAGTGAACATCATTGGTGAGTGAGACTCATTTGTCTTTGCTGGTTTTGTCTCAGTGTTGCGTCTCGTTGAGCTGGTTGTTGCATTTTGTTCCCACACACTTGTTGACTGATTAGTTAATGGCTGTCTTGGGTTTGTTAAGCATTGTTGTGCATTTGAATTGAGAGTTTTGACTTGATCTTTCTTTGCATCGCTTAACGTGAAAAGACTTAACGTAACTAGTTACAAAACCGCGATCAATAATCACCTAATGTGCATATGTCTTGTCATTTCACCTTTTCACTTTCATTTTGACAGGTGAAAGTGCTAATGACAAGACATATGCCAGAGATATTTGGTGATTATTGATCGCTATTTTGGAACTTAAAGTTCCAAAGTTACGTTAAGCCTTTTCTCGTGAAGCGTGTTAGACCGTCCCTTTAACCGATAGCATGTGTGTGGTGGTCTGTGTTGGGCTGTTACTTCACTACATGGACACTGCTTTGACAACTATGGTACACTTGGAAATTGGCTGCGACAATCTGATCTTCCTAAATGAGATAAGGCATAAAGTGACTTCCTCCGTGACGTCCGTCTGACTAGAACAACTGAATTTTTGAATGGTGGTGGTGGTAAATTATCCAAAGCGACTTACAAGGTGTACATTAGTTGAAGCAGACAATAGCATAACACTGGGGTACGCAAACATATAAATACAGCAGTTCACAAGTATTCATATTGACAAGATGAATAACACAATTTCGTACTGCTAGGTCACCTGCTTAAGTAGCTGTGATAAGAGCGTGTTAACAACATTAAGGACATACACTTGCTAACATATACAACATGCTAAGAGCTATTAATGTCAGGACTTAAGCAAGTTTAGGGGTTTCACAAAGGAGAGTCCAGGTGGACTCTGAACAGGTGGGTCTTGAGTCTCTTGCGGAAGCTGGCGAGGGACTCTGCCGTCCTGACATGAGACGGGAGTTCATTCCACCACTGTGGGGCCAGAGCCGTGAAGAGCTGGGTTTTGGACGAGCGATGTTTGGTTGACCTTAGTGAAGGTCGAACAAGTCGCCTGGCAGAAGTTGAGCGGAGCGCTCTGGCTGGGATGTAGGGTTTGACCAACGCCTGGAGGTAGGCCGGGGCAGTTCCATTGACTGCCCTAAAGGTCAGCACCAGAATCTTGAATTTGATGCGAACATTTACCGGAAGCCAGTGGAGTTCGCGGAAGAGAGGGGTCACGTGGGAGAATTTCGGTAGGTTGAATACCAGGCGTGCTGCTGCGTTCTGGATGCGTTGGAGGGGCTTGGTTGCAGAGGCGGGGAGTCCCGCCAGGAGAGAGTTGCAGTAGTCGAGGCGGGTGATGACGAGCGCTTGGACCAGGATCTGCGCCGCTTCACGTGTGAGGAAGGGCCGGATCCTGCGGATGTTGTAGAGGGCAATTCTGCAAGATCGGGCCACCGCGGTGACGTTGGCATTGCAGGACAGCTGGTCATCTACCACCACACCAAGGTCTCTTGTTGTGGTTGAGGGGGAGACTTGGGTGTTCTCGATGGTGACCAGTAGGTCCATCTGAGGGCAGTCTTTCCCCGGTATGAAGAGGAGCTCAGTCTTGTCAAGGTTGAGCTTCAGGTGGTTGGCGGCTGTCCATCTGCTGATGTCGGCCAGGCATTTCGAGATGCGTGTTGCTATTTGGGTTTCTGAGGGGGGAAAGGAGAGAAACAGTTGAGTGTCATCTGCATAGCAGTGATAGGAGAAGCCATGAGATGCGATTACAGAGCCTAGCGATTTAGTGTAAAGAGAAAACAGAAGGGGTCCCAATACTGAGCCTTGAGGAACTCCGGTGTCCAGGGTGCAGGGTTTGGACAGGGAACCGTTCCATGTGACCTGATAAGTCCGATCTGCAAGGTAGGAGGTGAACCAGGATAACGCAGTTCCAGCGATTCCAAGCTCGGCGAGAGTGGAGAGGAGGATCTGGTGGTTCACTGTGTCGAACGCCGCAGACAGGTCGAGAAGGATCAGTACCGATGAGAGGGACGAGCTTCTGGCATCACGAAGAGACTCTGTCACTGCGAGCAGTGCCGTCTCCGTGGAGTGCGCAGCCTTGAAGCCTGACTGGTGAGGGTCGAGGAGGTTGTTCTGGGAGAGATAGGAAGAAAGTTGTGAGGAGACAGCCCGTTCAAGGGTTTTGGACAGGAATGATAGGAGAGATACCGGTCTGTAGTTTTGGACATCAGTGGTGTCTAGGGATGGTTTCTTGAGGAGCGGCTTGATTCTGGCAGTCTTGAAGGCTGCCGGAAACAGGCCTGCCTCAAGGGAGATGTTGATTTGGGATGTAAGGAAGGGAAGGATATCGCCCGAGATGTCCTGGAGAAGAGAGGAAGGGATTGGGTCGAGGGGGCAGGTGGTAGGGTGGTTAGATGTCACCAGTTTGTTAACTTCATCGGGGGAGAGGGGGTTGAAACAGGTAAGGTTAGTGGGGGTGGGAGAGGAGGGAGGGAGGAAAGCGGTGGGGGTGAAGGAGGAGGTAATGTCGTTCACCTTCTTCGTAAAGAAGGTGACAAAGTCATCAGCTGAGAGGGAGGAGGGAGGGGGAGGGGAGGGGGGGTTGAGGAGGGAAGAGAACATGGAGAAAAGTTTCCTTGGGTTAGAGGCAGAAGAGTTTATTTTTGTACGGTAGAAGGCAGATTTAGCAGCCGATACCGTGGAGGTGAAGCCAGCGAGGAGACGGAGGTAGTGAGCGAGGTCATCAGAGGAGTCCGATTTCCTCCATTTTCTCTCGGCCGCCCGTAGCTCTGCTCTACAAGCCCGCAGAGGTTCGGACAGCCAAGGAGGTGGAGGAGAGGCTCGTGCTGGTCTGGAGGTGAGAGGACAGAGAGAGTCGAAGGAGGAGGAGAGAGAGGAAGTCAGAGTGGAGGAGGCTTCCTCCACCGACAAGAGAGAGAATTGTTGGGGGATGGTAGTGAGGATAGGACAGATGCGGAGAAAGAAGAGGGAGAGAGAGTTTTCAGGTTACTACGGAAGGTAACAATGTGGGGAGTAGTGGGTAGGGAGGTGGGGGATTTGAGAGGGAGAGAGAAAGCAACAAAATGGTGATCAGAGACAGGGAGGGGTGTGACCGAGATCACCGAGGTGGTACAGGATCTTGTGAAGACAAGATCCAGTTGGTTCCCAGCTCTGTGGGTAGGGGGAGAAGGAGTGAGTGGCGGGCATCAGAGGCGGGCAGTGTGGTCTCCTGGGGGTGGGAGGGTCCATGGTTCAAACCCCAGTGTCCACACGTCTGCCTGTAGGCATATCATCCATGGGACACTTTATTGTTCTGTTTTATTGTGTAGTATTGTTGTAGGATAGCGTTGTTTATAGTATATAGTATATAGGGTTGTTTAGTGTCGTATAGTTTGTAGTATAGTATTGTTGTATAGATCCATACTGCTGGAGTGAATTGGGAGCAAGCATTCCATTGTAATTTATTGCATAAATTATAAGACTACTGTGTTTTTCTTCTGTGGGCAGTGAGCCTTGGGCTGGCCAGTAATCAACATTTTTCTTCAAATAGCCGAATGTTCTCAACAAGGAAACTCCTTGTTTCCAAATCGGAAAACGGTGTGTGTGTGTGTGCGTGTGCGTGTGCGTGTGCGTGTGCCTGTGTGCCTGTGTGTGTGTGATCGTCCTCCAGTGATTCATATTCACTGTAGCAGTTGGTGATAAATGAACAGGAGAGAGCAGCAGAGTGGGGAGCCACAGATAAAGGACTAGCAGGTGATCCGTCTACCTGATGTCAAGAAGAACCACAATGCTGTGTGTGTTTAGGCTGACACACACACACACACACACACACACACACACACACACACGTAGGATTTCATGGTGTCGTAAAGCTACCCTGATGTACTTGTTGTACCCCCCCCCCCCCCCCCGTTTCTCAGTACAGTTTGTTCTCTAGTGTACTACAGACGGGTCTACCAGTAGCAGCAGCAGCAGGGTTGTGGGTTCACTCAGCCTACCGGTAGGCCTCCTTGAGCAAGAGGACGCCAGCTCATCTGCTTAATGAGTAGCCGTATGGGAAAACTATGAAAGTTGTGTTGAACTCATCCTCCCGTTTCTCTCTTCGTGTCCAATTTAGTGAATGCGTCATCTGCAAATCAAATCTCTGAATAGAATAGTAATGCCCCATCCCTGTGTGGTCTACTGGGTTCTGGAGCTGCTGGTTCAGGTCCCTGTGGGGTCTACTGGGTTCTGGAGCTGCTGGTTCAGGTCTCTGTGCGGTCTACTGGGTTCTGGAACTGCTGGTTCAGGTCCCTGTTGGGTCTACTGGGTTCTGGAACTGCTGGTTCAGGTCCCTGTGGGGTCTACTGGGTTCTGGAGCTGCTGGTTCAGGTCCCGGTACCAGGTCCCATCTCATGTTTCAGTTCATGTTTATTTCCTTGTTGCTATTATGGTTTCAGCAGAGCAGCTAATGGGAAAGCAATTAAAATAGACAGAGCTGGAATCAGACCCAGAACTAAATGCAGTGTCGTCTCAAACTGAATATACCATGAGTCCCTATGTGCAGGTTTGGGCTTTATAATTTTTATTATAGAGTTTATAGAGTTTTTCCTGGAAAAAATTAAAAAGGCATTTCCACAAGCTGGGACATGTTCAGTTCAGATGCTTGATGTATTTGCACAGGAAGGCCAGTGGTTGATTGGCTCTTGCGCCTTCAGTCTGGCAGTCATGTAATTACTGGCCATTCAGTCCTTTGTAACTAGGGCTTCCATTTCTCCCCGTCTTTTCTTTAGGGTTACGTTTCAAGAAAAGGTGTGTGTGTGTGTGTGTGTGTGTGTGTGTGTGTGTGTGTGTGTGTGTGTGTGTGTGTGTGTGTGTGTGTGTGTGTGTGTGTGTGTGTGTGTGTGTGTGTGTGTGTGTGTGTGTGCTGGCTGAAGTGTAAGGATAGGATGTTTATTTCCCGGCTGTATGTTGATTGTAGATGGTGGTCCTGCCTCAGCCTCATTATGCTGCTACAGAGTTTAGATTTTGCGCGGCTGAAAATCGATGCCGCCCTAAAGATGTCTACTAATAAGATAAAGACTTTTTTTGTCCCCGGACATAATCATCCATTATTACCCTCTAACTTCACAAAGGACAAGGGAGGCCAGTGAGATTCTATGCTGTTGGGTTGTTTCCTTTCTTCCTTTTGTTGGACTGCTGTATTAAAGGACCAGAAGCAGGGATGTGTTCCTCGTTGGGTCCCCTATAGCAGAAGATAAGCAGGTAGACTCTGATCTGAGGTGGTCCACTCTCCCAGTAACAGCTGCCCTGTTGCCTCGGTCCGTTTAACCCAGGGGTGTCAAACTCAAATACCCAGTGGGCCAAAATGTAAAACCTGAACAAAGTCGCGGGCCAACATTGAACAAATTAACCTTTTAATATGGAACAAGCATCGCTTATTACCATACAATATATAATTGAATAGTGGAGACATGCAAAATCAAATTTCAAATGAAAAAACACATCAATGGCATTCATTTATTAAATAAATAAAATTTTAATAAAAATCGTATGCCTCTTTTCTATTTGCAGCCTTCTGATTTAAATACGAAAATAAACTTTTTCCACTGGCTAATAATTTTACAAATAAAATGATAATAAATAAATCAACCATTCAAGCCCATGCCTTGTAGCAAGAAAAAGTGCACAAAGAAAACGTTAATTATTGCACACTGTTCTAATCTGATGTGCCCAAGCCAGATACCTGGCATCTCTTCTTGGATGCTAGTTCATCAATGTCTGGGCTCAGGCTCTGAGCTGAAGAAATCCTCAGTATCGAGCGAAGGTGTTCATCAGTCAGACGTCTCCTGTGAGTTGTTTTGGTCATCTTCATCGAGGAGAAAAGTTGCTCGCATAGACAAGTGCTGCCGAACATGGAGAGCATGTGAGCAGCTTGGGTGCGGAGCTGAGGCATTGTGTCAGGGATGAACCGTGGAAACTGTGCGGCGCCCACAGCATCATATTTTGACTTCAGCGTGTCGTTGCACTGGAGTTCAATCAGCTCCATTTGGATGTTGGTTGGTGCATTTTCCACATCAACTGCGAAGGGATTACTAAGCAGTTCAAACCTACATTTCTGGACATCGAAGTCGGCAAATCGCCGGCTAAACTCAGCGGCGAGAACACTGAGTTTTTCAGCAAAATGTGCGCATGGGAACACGGCGGTAGAGATCTGCGCTTTTATGGTTTGGCAGCAGGGAAAATGGCAAGGGTTTCCTTGCAGCATCTGATTCTCCCACAGGCACAGTTTAGTTTTAAAGGCCCTCACTGGAGCGTACATGTCTGTGATGATGCGCCCCCGCCCCTGAAGCTGCAGGTTCAGCGCATCGAGATGGCTCGAGATGTCACAGAGAAAGGCCAGCTCACACAGAAACTTTTGCTCCCGGAGCTCTGCTGTATCCTTCCCTTTGGTTTCCAGGAATTGACATATTTCCTCACGCAGCTCGAAACATCTGTTCAGTACTTTTCCTCTGCTTAGCCATCTCACCTCTGTGTGATACGGCACGTCTGCGTATTCCGAACCACACTCCTCCAGAAAAGATTTAAACTGGCGGTGATTCAGACCTTTGGCTCTTATAAAGTTAACTACCTGTGTTACTGTGGTCATAACATGTTCCATCTTTAGGGCTTTGGCACACAGTGATTCCTGATGTATGATGCAGTGGTAAACAGTTAGCTCACCTGCACAGTTCTCTTCCCGCATCTTCTCCCGAACCATGCCCACCAGTCCACTCTTTTTACCGCACATCGCTGGCGCACCATCTGTCGTTAATCCAACGAGTTTATCCCACGGCAGCTTTATTTCAGTTACACATTTGGAAACCTCCTCAAAGATTTCCTTTCCTGTGGTTGTGCCATGCATTGATTTGAATCCCAATAGCTCCTCCGTAACACACAGATTTGAGTCCACTCCACGGATGAAGACTGACAGCTGAGCAGTATCAGATGCGTCACAGCTCTCATCCACAGCGAGGGAGAACGCAACTAAATCTTTTCCCTTTTCCATCAGCTGGTCATACAGATTGGTGGCAAGATCACATGTGCGATCAGCTACTGTGTTCCTGCTCAGGCTCACGTTTGAAAATGCTTGCTTTTTCTCTGGGCATACGAGGTCACAAACTTTCATCATGCACTTTTTCACGAACTCTCCCTCATTAAAGGGCCGGGCTGATTTTGCGATCTCTGCTGCCACTATATAACTAGCCTTTACAGCAGCCTCACTTTGTGATGTGGCTTTTTTGAACATATTCTGTTCATATAACTTCTTTTCATCTCCTCTACTTTCTGGCTCCTTTGAGTCATGTCCAGGTCCTTGTATTTGTCATGGTGTTTCGTTTCATAGTGTGGTCTAATGTTGTACTCCTTACTTACAGCCACGTTGACTCCACAAACAAGACAAACAGGTTTGTCTTTTACATATGTAAACATATTCTGCATATTCTGCCTCCCACTTGTCCAGAAAGCTCCTGTTTTCTGCCTTTGTTTTCGCCATTTTTGGGAAGGGATAGCGCGCTGACAGGTCTATGTTGCTTTGACTACTGTCACAGAGGAGAGGGCGTTTCTGGGTCCTGTCCTGATTGGCGCGCGAAAACAACAGCAGAGCATTATGGGATTCGTAGTATTAGCGGTGAATGCGCTGAATAATACCGGCGGGCCAGCTCTAGTAGTAATTTGGTATTGTCTCACGGGCAAAATATAATTACCCCGCGGGCCAGAGTTTGACACCCATGGTTTAACCCATCAGTCTCCTATTACCACGGCTACGTTGGCTGTAGCGTCAGCCGAAACGGAACTTATTAAGTTTATGTTTTGTTCAAAGGATACTATTGTCTTGCCTATGTAGCCTTCCACAGGTACTTCCACCAAACAACTCTGATGCATTAGGATGTAGCGTAGCAGCCTCACGCAGCGTCAAACTCGTAAGTCGAGAATTCACGACCTCCTACAAGAATCAGTCACCTGAAGTCGAACTTTCTACTTGTGAACTCGGGCCAAATCAGAGTACCACCCCGATGGCACGCACCCAGGGAGTCGTACGCTGTGAAAAATATACCCTTAAGTAAAAGGCAACGTAAAGTATATTTAATTCTGTAATTCAAATAAGACATACTATCATATAGTAAAACCAGATGCACCTAAATTGGTGTCAAATGTCTCAAATGCATGATGGTTATAGTAAACCATCTCTGAAAGTTAGCCTATCCTCTCTGCACAACAGTTATATTGTGTGTAATTCATAGCCGACAAATGGCGCTCATTTTTCATGCTGGGTTTTAACAACGCTTGCAATCCAGCTCTCAGGCAATGTCCCAGGTCTACCCAGGAGC
Source organism: Muraenolepis orangiensis (assembly GCA_027704905.1). NCBI lineage: Eukaryota > Metazoa > Chordata > Actinopteri > Gadiformes > Muraenolepididae > Muraenolepis > Muraenolepis orangiensis. The sequence goes on from JANIIK010000286.1 coordinate 140,180, forward strand.
CTGCGAGGGTCTAGACCAGGGAACCTGCGAGGGGGGTCCAGGATGACTTGTTTTGTGTTTCTATTTATTTCGTCCGCCAGATTTTGTCTTTGGTTCGTTCCTTCTTCTTCTCTTTGTCTGTTTCCTCGCTCGGTTTGCGTGCCCTCCAACCGTTTCCTCTGCTCATTTAGCTCTCTCTGTTTCTCTCTATCTCAATCTCTTTCTTTGTCTCTCTGTCTTCCGCCATGCGTGCACACACACACACACACACACACACACACACACACACACACACACACACACACACACACACACACACACACACACACACACACACACACACACACACACACACACACACACACACACACACACACACACACACACACACACCAACCCTTCCCCCTAGGGCCAGCTCAGTCCTCAGTGTGTCTATATAAAGAATGTGTGTGTCAGAAAGGTGTGTGTGTGTCTATGAAGTATCTGTGTTTGTGTGTGTGTCTAAGATGTATGTGTGTGTGTATAAGTAATGCGTGTGTGTGTGTATAAGATGAGACGTCGATGGCTCAACACTGCGTCTGTGGAGCTCCATGGAAGATGGACGCCACAATCAGGACGCAGGCGTTGACCACGCCACCACTTAGTGGGATGAGAGAGTGAGCGTGGGGGAGACAGACAGTCTCTCTTTACACTCTGAGCTTTTCAAGCTAAAGTCTATCCCTCACTTTTGTTTATGAATGGTAAATTAAGTTTTGTTTCATGCAGCTCCTCTCCCCGGGAAGAAAATGTATAAAGTGTATAAAAGGGCAGAGGAGGCATCTCATTACAAATAAAAAAGTACACTGAATGATCAAGCCCCGGCCAAACGTCCTTATCTGAGTAGAATTCTTATTTTTTTGCTTCAAAGGCCAAAATAAAAGAGAAGTGTCATCTTGTGAGTCCACCTCTGGTCCTGAGGGCTCTGGACGGTTCGCTCCCCGAGCAGCAGGTGTGAACCGTCTCACTCATTCTGCTTTCTTCCAGAAAGCAGAATGGTGATCGGTATGTTTCTATGGCAGAGCTTTCAGAACAACCATTTCCCGTGTCAAGGTTCTCTTTTGAAATGTCTTCTTCTCTCTTTTCTATTCTTTGTTTAGTTTCCTTTTCTCTGACCTCCTGCCTGCCATCACCTCCTTTTGATGTTTCCTCGCATGGAGCATCTCTTTTCTCCCCGGCCTGCTGGGGGGAATGAGTGGTGGCAGCTGAGATCGCCTTCTGGGACATGCATGGGGTCTCCTCCTCCTCCTCCTCCTCCTCCTCCTCCTCCTCCTCCTTCTTCTCCTCCTCTTCCTACTGCCAGAGATGCTGCAGCTTCACCTACCACAGTGTGAGGGCCCTGTGTGTCCACCTGCTCTGGGTTATATTTGGGTCTTGGACCCCTGCTATATATACTGTGTGTATATACAGTATATATGCTACAGTAGACATTGTTTACTGCTTCATTCTGCATATGGACCACAGCAGGCAGCAGTCTGTGTGCTGCTTCATGTATAGGCTTTGTTAACCGGCAGTCTGTTTACCCGGGCGGTCGGCCGAGCCGCAGACAGGGAACACCTGCTGATTAGCAACCACCGGCGTGGCCTCGGGCTCCGGGTTAATTAAGTATTCATCTTAATATCAAGAGCCGGAACACGGCTCACCAGGAGATCGCTCCACTTTGCCCTCTGTGTTCGGCATGGACCTGGGTGGGAGGAGATGTGCGGGCTGTGTATGCGTGTGTGTGTGCGCGGGTGTGTGTGTGTGTGAGACCTAGAAAAGGGTTAGCGAGAGAGGGAGCAATAGGTTAAACCAATCCTAACACTGTGGAGACAAAAATAGAACTGAGGAAAACAACAACCTTCCACATGACTGAGTCTGTGTACAGATGTGCAGAGAGCCGGTCCGTGATGTTCTCCAGTGGTGGTGGTCAGTCCTCATGGCTCAACAGCATCCTCTCCTGTGCTTAATTAGCCTGATGAGTGGAGTGTGTGTGAGAAACGGAGGGGAAAGGAGAAAAAAAGAAAGAAAAAAAAAAAGAAAAAGAATAAGAATGGACAGGCCCCAGTATGTGTTTCTAAAAGGCTGCCAGGGAGGGAGGGCTGGAGGGAGGGAGGGAGGGAGGGAGGGAGGGAGGGAGGCGCAGGATGCGGCGGCGGAGGACAAAGTTATTTCTGCCCCTGATTGTGTTGTTCAGGCATGATGAGGCGAATGTAGACACGATGGTTGTGCGTACACGATGCTGTGCTGACGCCATTGTGATCATTTAGCTCATGTTATTTATCACTGTATCGTTTATGCCTCAGCCAAGAATTGCTCAACCTGAACGTGTATAAACATAACTAGAAGTCCCTCTGTAGAGCGCAGAACTCCGTCTCACCAAAATGATACTATACTATTCTCTAAAAATACTGTACACAATAACAATAACGATGATGAGACTGTAGTGTTGGACATTTACTGAAGGAGGAGGCTCCAGGTGTTGGACAGTCACTGAAGGAGGAGGCTCCAGGTGTTGGACAGTCACTGAAGGAGGAGGCTCCAGGTCCCCATGATGAATGGCCCCGGCAGAAATTCACACTTGTTGATTGTACCGGTGACTTTACAGTTGTGGGTGTAAAAAAGAAAAGAAAAAGTGGCGCCGAGACTTTGCAAACATCCTTCCGGATGTTTCACAGCTCGTAAACGACTCCTAAAATCCTGGCCAGGAACACACTGCAGAAGAAATCAATGAAGGAGCCGATGATGGATTCGCCGTATTGCTTTGTGACGTTGGTGAAAGGTTTCAGTAAAATGGGGGAATTGTGATGTGACACGGATATATATATTTTTTTGTGCAATCAGCGTATGGGACTGCCTTTTATGTATTACTTTTATCCAAGACGCTTTACAAGTCATGCCTCACATTCATACACTGACAGCAGAGTCAGCTATGCAAGGAGACAGCAAGCACGTCGAGAGCAGTTCGGGTGTCAAGGACACCTCAACAGTTTTTTGCAAGAATGAGCCGGGGGATCGAACCAGCATGTGAGGCTCTACCTCCTGAGCTACTGCCCCCTAGTGGAAAAGGGGAACACAGAATAACGCTACCAGAGCATCAACACATTGAAGTTGGGTTCATCTGAAGGCCGTGGACTTGGTTTGTTTCTCCTGGTGGATGAATCTCACCATCTCACCACAAGCCTTAAGGAGATGCTATTCCCCTGTTGGGACGTGACGACCTAAGACGGCCCTTAAGACCTCAGCGTGAGCGGCTCCATCTATCCTCCTATAAATTAACCGGCTCTCTGATCCCATTGGAGACGGGGCTGTGGGTTCAGTCTCATGGTTGATGTTCAGTGTAGCCGCTTCTAAGCTGTGAGGCGTTTCAGAATCAACCCCTCACTCCTCTCTGGGCGGCATGCCAGCCAGACACTCAATTGCATTGGTTTTTCCAATGATCAAAATGACCGCACACAGCGGTAATTGCAAATAATCGCATTTGGGGACATGGCGACCGCACGCACCGTGGCCCCAAAGTGGTCCTTTTAGGACATTTAGACATGGTATTTTGGAGGTGAAGGTTAATTGACTATATAATTGACTGAGAATGTTAGAGGGGGAACCGCCGCAGCACCCCCCCAAAACACACACCTGCCATGTGGTGATTTGTGTGTGTGTGTGTGTGGGTGGGGGTGTGTGGGTGTGTATGTGTGCAAACTGTTGGGCATATTGCGTGTGGCATGACTAGGTGACCTGTGCTGTAGATCAAACTGCGGAACAACTGCTTGGGGACATGATGGAGGGAGGAGGGTGTGGGAGGGTTAAAGGGTCCTAGCCGCCTGACTGGATGTCATTTTTCTCCATTCCGTTCCCGTCTCACACCGGTAATGGGAAGGTTGTCCACATGAGCGCCTCTGCGTCCTCTGGGACGGAGCGAGTGTTTTCCGCTTATACTGCTCTGCCATTAACCCTCAGGAAGCCTCCCCCCCCTATTTCTCTGACGGAGAGGAACGGGCCCTCCTGGTCTCTCAGAAGAATAATTAGCTTTGGAAGTCGAGTCCTCCAGTTAGACGGGGAATACATTGTGTGTGTGTGTGGACGTCTACCGCCACTACTACTTCTTTCTTTGTTTTTTTCTTTTGTGGGTTGATTTTACGCAAGAGAGAGAGAGAGACCCCGGTGACCTTCTTCTGAGGGCCAGGGTACGTGCTCACATAAAGAACCTCCACTCAACACACTCTACCACTCAAGTGAAATGCACCCACGCTAACACACACACACACACAGCAAATATGCAGAACAACATTCATTACACTTAAAACACTTAAAAGCTCACCAGTCCAAAGGGAAATCACAGATTCCATTCCCCACAATATTTCTGTTTGTATTCCTGTATGTTCCTTTTGTCCGACGTGAAACACGTGATGTAATGAAAAACATTTCCACCTTTTCAGTGACATATTGATGTTGATTGATTGGTGATACTCGAGCAACTGGCCTGAATCAATAGCATTTACATTTACATTTCATACCAGCGGTCGCACATACAACACAGCTTACAAGGTAGGGGACAGGGTCCCAGCTATTTAAATAACACTCCTTAATAAGGCACATGCACACACACGCACACACAAACGTGCACGCTGGCACACACACGCTAATCTAAACAGCGCAGGGAGATGTGAATCAGGTGGGTTAATGTGTGAGGCCTCACATGCAAGTTCAAGAGCTGCAGGGCTTTTCAAACTGCCAGCGGAGAACACTTCTATTCCCGTCTACAGGGCTATCAATTGGCAGCAATTTTTATATACAGCCGCCCCGGGGGTCTGGTGCCTTGCTCAAAGGCACCTCGGCAGTGCCCAGGTGTTTCGGGGACTTGAACCAGCGACCTTCCGGTTCCTAAGCCCCAACAGACTGGGCAATCCTGCTGCCTCTCACTGTGTGAAGGTGCTAGTCTAACAATGTGTACGTCTGTGTTCATCCCACAGAAGTAGAAGTAGTTATGTGATATATATATAGTTATGGACCAGATCTGATGGACATGTATCACATGTGTGAGGAAACAGTCCAAACCTGTTTTCATCAGGCTAGTCGTTGACGTGTGTCTTATTAATCAAATATACAGTCATTTTTTCATTTCTATTCATCTTTACTGATCAAATAAGGAACATGACATGTCCTTCTGATTTTGACACTTAAAAGGGCAAACACACACACACACACACACACACACACACACACGCACAGTTCAAAGACAGGCACACAAAAACAAACAACCAGTGCATTGAACATCCAAACTGACGCATAAACCATGTTAATTTCCCCCCCCCCCCCCCCACACACACACACACACACACACACACACACACACACACACACACACACACTCCTGCTGGCTCATTCACATTCACATTGACACACACATGCATGCACGCACGCACTTCAATCACATATAGCAGAAATGTTACTATTCAGCCTTGTCGACATGAGTATGACTAACGTGTAATCAAAATGGCCTCCCACTGAATTTCCTCCTCTCAAACCTTTCACTCTGCTGGCTCATTCTGGAGCCAGAGGGGCACGAGTCTAGCCCACCTATTTTCAGTCAATAACACCCTTGATAAAATGATTGTTTTTGGCCATGGAGGCGGCTACTGTGAGCCACTAGGTAGGTTTGGCCTCTTGAAACAACACCTCCTGCTCGCCTTTGTGCCTTGACATTTGGGGTTCTGGATAATTCTACCAAGACTGTGTGTGTGTGTGTGTGTGTGTGTGTGTGTGTGTGTGTGTGTGTGTGTGTGTGTGTGTGTGTGTGTGTGTGTGTGTGTGTGTGTGTGTGTGTGTGTGTGTGTGTGTGTGTGTGTGTGTGTGTGTGTGCTTCTTTTCACGTTTTTTCCGGGCTAAGAGACACCCGATTACAACAGGGACACCCGACTACAACCATATGGTCTCCATCACAATGATACCAGACGAGAAGGAGCTTGAGTCGAGTCTAACACAATGACTTGTGACACACACACAGCCACATAGACACAGACAGACACACACATACATCAGGGCTGCCAAGTTTCAGGAAAAAGTAGGAGTGAGACTTTCGGGGGAAGATGCGTTCGGCCGGCGGCGATTTTCTTTTGGCCTTTTTTAACGTCGATTTAGAGGAATATCTCAATTTAAATTAACATTAAGACTGTTGTGATGTCTTCACCCCCATGCCATGCCCCATGCCATGCCCCATGCCATGCCCCATGCCATGCCCCATGCCATGCCCCATGCCATGCCCCATGCCATGCCCCATGCCATGCCCCATGCCATGCCCCATGCCATGCCCCATGCCATGCCCCATGCCATGCCCCATGCCAGCTGCTCTCCCTGCACTGTCGGCCTCCTCATGCTTATATCGTGTTAATAATTGACCAGCACAAGTAGAAATGAAAACAATTGTAACGAAAGTTTGACAAATAAAATACATTTATTTATAAAATGTCAATATAAAGAAAACATAGCAGCCTTTTAAGAAACAATAGCAGCCTTTTCCTTTAGTGCGTTTATTTTTTTAGTGTAACAAAATTAGAACCAGAATAATATATATTATAAAAAAATAAAGTGCATGTCTTTGTTTGTGTGTTTTGGTGTACATGACATGTCTCATGTTGTAGGTGTTTGTGGCAGATTGTGATGCCTTGATGACAGAGGGAGGGGGCTCCCATTTGAAACACTGTGGCTCAAGGTTTGCCATCTCCACAGTCATGATGGATGATAGAGTTCCATCAACTGTTTCGGGGTTTGGTTTTGTTCAGTCCCACCACAGAGAACACTCGTTCAGCATCAGCATTTGAATGTGGAAGTACCAACACCAACTTGGCAATACGAGAGAGCTTCCCAAATCTGCTCATACCGAGCACATACCGTGATGATTTAACTAACACTGCTATTAGTCACGGTTGTTTGTTGTTAAACCCACCGCAGCAACCTGCCACACTGCTCACCAGCAGCCTGTGTAACGTTAAGTCTCACGTAGTCAGACCCACCGTTGACTTGATCAACGGACTTTTGATATTTGTAAAAATAATGTGTTTGTAAAAATTTCAGTCACGGCATTATAGAGGCGCTGACAGACGTTTCACGTTTACTTTTCGATTTCTCCACCATAAGTGTTGTTCTCATAGAGTTAGGTTCAGGTTGTTCTTCATAGGATAGAGACGCAATGACCCGCCCTAAGCTGCCTCTGATTGGTTTGTATACATGGTGCCTTTCGTTGGGTTGGTTAGATTTGATTGGTTATCACATATCTCGGTCAGCCAATCGGGGGCAGAATAGGGCGGGCTCACCCTGTCCCTGACTCGAACTACGGCAAGCCTCAAGCAACAAGTTATGGAAATATATAATTAAATTGAAAAAAAAATTTAAAGTAGTGAAAGGGGGAAAAAGCGTGTGAAATGGCAAGTGTGGCGTGAGGCGTGTGAAGAGGTTAAATTGCGTGACTCTCACTCTCAAAGGGTGAGACTTGGCAGCTCTGCATACACATACACACACACAGTCACACACACACCGACACATAGACACACACACGTGACCTGAGTGAAAGGTGGCGGGTCTCCACGCGTGGAGGTGGAACTACGGCAGAATAGTCCCTCAGTCTCATCGCTCCGTGATAATCTACCGCCGTTTACGGATCACCGCGTGTTTGTCTGTTTGTTATGTGGCTAAACTATGTTTGCGCAACTGTGCATTTGCTTTAACTAATTAACTTTCTTTTCATTTATATTCACAGCGGCATCGGCTCTCGTTATGAAATCTTGCACATGTCACAGAGAGCCTTAGCACAACATATGGCTCCAGGTACTTAGCAAGCTTCACCTGTCTGCTGTTTCCACTCATGTTGACGTTACTGCTGCGTCATTGAGAAATGGATGTTTTGATTTTAAAAAGCACTTTTCTTAATTCAGAGAACATGACTCCCATTTTGTAAATGAAACATCCGACATCGACATCAGAAATGGCATCGAAAACGGATATTCTCACAGAACATTTAACTCACTAATAGCTGAGGGCATTTCTAACTAATTACACTCAAGATGTATGGAAATATCTACCTTATGGCTGCTTTATTACTTTTAATACAGTCTCCTGGTTGGTTCAGATTCTCGTATGAAGCGCTAACCCACACAGCAAAGTCATATCACAGCAACATCATTCAAGCTCCTCTGCGGGACACGCTTCATAAACTGTACATTTTTCAACGTCTGTTAACTTTGAAGGCGAGAGAATATGCAAAGGTTAATAAACAGTATCTGTGGAGTGTGTGTTTAAGCAGCCTCACCTGGCCTGAGTTAGACTGATTGGCTGGTGAGGCTGCACAGCTGTGGGTGGTTGTTAATCAAGGCCCACAGGTCAAAAAAAAAATTGCTAATGTTTTTCTATATTTGGGCTCTACAGGGTAACTAATCTAAAACAGCCTCCACCACACACACTGGAGGAGAGAGATCTAGCATGTTCCATCTGCTTTTGAGTTGAGTGGATTTGTGAGAGGAGGCGGAGGAGGAGGAGGGGTTAGTATTAGTATTTTCCACAAGGTTACAAACACAGACAGAGAGCGAGAGAGAGCAAGAGAAAATCAACCTTAAATAACAGATGTAAATTGGTCACACTAGTGCAAACTATTTGAATGTGTTGCTGTTGTTGTTTTGTGTTTGGTCTGTCTATTGAAGTCTAATTGTGAGCTAGACCAGACTAATTGTCTGTCGAGTGCCACTTTGAAGACTGAGTCTTATGGATGTTCAGGCTAATTGAATGAGTGAAGCCCGTGAATTTCACACAATAATTATACATTTGTTTTATAGCATTTTCCTTTTTATCGATTATTTAATTATTCATGCTTGGATTTAAGAGCTCCATTAGCGGCATTAGACTGAACACATTTAACTGTTATTTAGCTTCACAGTTGGGCTTTTTGTTCACACACAAACATGCCCGCCAACACAAGATGAGAGGATGACTCTTGAGGTGCGGGATCGGAAAAAAAGAGTTGATGTCTTTTATTTATTTATTTATTTTTGCTGGAAGGAGGCAGGACTATTAGGCTTTGCAGATGACGGGCAGCAAGGCAAGACCATTTCTATGGGGTAATAATTTGACCACTTGAACATTTCCCCATCTCTGTCACGCACACAGATGGTGTGTCAGCTCTGTCCAAAATACCGCTGCTCTGTTGCGTATTCAAATCCCTCCACAGAGGCCGAGCACGTTGACCCTCCAGCCTTTCAGAGGGCGTGCCTTAAGGCTGCAACCCCCCCCCCCCCTTCCGATTCTAGATGAGAGGAGGGAGAGGAGGGAGGGTTTGATATCATCGGCCCTGGTTGGGGCACTGAGAGTGACATTGGCGATAACCCTGGCAACAGGCAATGAGATTAACAACTCCTCGTCATGTAGCTTAAATTGGGGCCGACTCGAAATGTCGTGTCGTGAGTAGTACCCTTTAAAGGTCAGTGGTTATGCATATTCCAGGCTATTCTATTAATTAGACATGGTTAGCTCAGCTATACAGCCACTCGTTTGGCTCGAATGCAGAGTGCTGCAAAGGATTATTCTGCCACTCGGCGATGTTTAAAAGAGTGAGGTGAGCGGTTGAGCGGTTCTACAGGCTCTGAGTCTGTTGCTTGTTCTACAAAAAAATGTTGCGTTCAGATCCATGGGGGGCAGGGGTGGTGGTTGGGGGGGGGGAAGATGTGTGTGTGTGTGTGTGTGTGTGTTCCTGTTTTCTAAAAGCCATTGATTTCTCCGGGCCTAAATCAATCCATAATCAATTGTACTTGCGGTAACGTTCTGCAGTGAAGGCCAATCATTTTTAGCAGTGTCCAGGGAGAAACATCTTGGAGTAAATGTTAAAAAATGTTAAATATTACCAATGCTAAATATTATACTCTCTGTCAATTCTTTCAATATTGCGCAGCTGTTTTTGGGGGGTTTCTTGCATATACCATGGCGCCACCAACTGAACAATCATGCATAAGCAATTCTACCTCAGTTTCCTAAACTGTTTCAAAAGCTGCGGTGAAATACCTTCCACGGTATCAAGAGCCCCAGGGTCTGTAAAGCTGAAAATAGACTTGATTTGTAGTCTATTTCAGCCCAGGTCTGTCACCAGTGTCTGGGCAGAGACAGGCTTGACAGGGCTGGCCTCAGGGATGGAGAGGACCGGGGCTGGGTCAGATAACACAGAGGCTCTGGATGTGTGGATATGCTGTCCTGCACACTGCACTGTTTACTAGAGAGAGAGAGACTCCACTGTTCTTCTGTCACCCAAATGATTCCAGCTGATATTTTCCTTTAAATCTTCTCCAATGCAGAATCCTGTCTTATCTTGACTAGAGATCCAAGCAAATAATTCTTGTTTGTGTGTCAAACTACTACCGAACGCCACGAAAAGGACCCGAGTTTAGCGTGTAGTAGAACCTTTACAAACTGGTTGGTGGAGACTGATAATTGTACACCATTTTTTTACGTCTTTTTAAAATTATAGTTATTAGTTATTATTACTTTAGTAAAAGTTTACATTAACAGTTTAAACTTTAGCAATTACCTCCGCCCTCAAAGATGGACCGGAGGTTAGGTTTCCCCCCCTGTTAGTCTGTCTGTTATAAGCAAGATAACTCAAAAAGTGATGTACCGAATTGGAAAAAAAACTTGGTGGTTAAATTACTTATGGGTCAAGGAACAGTCTGTTATGCAGATCTGGATCAGAAATCAGATCCAGGGGACTTTTTGGTGTGCGGAGATATGCACTCTATTGAGGACCCTCTAGTTTTTCCAGTTTTTGAGGATTGACTCCAAAATAATATAATTGCCTTTCTAAAGATGAATAAAGGGGGTAATAAAATTCATCCGCAGTTGGAGAAAAGAGCTGAGCAATAGCTCCTTATCTCCTTATGATAATGCTGTCATTATTATACGAGATGGGATCTTGGAGATTGTATTCTATCATCATATTGTAACATATTTGAAAGGCTATTTCATATCAAACCTTGTTTTCAGAGAAAGAGGTTTTCAGATAAAGAGGTTCAAAGAGAGAAACAACATTTTTGCTTTTATGATACGAGACACTTCCAAGTAAAATATAATAGGATGGGACTAAAACGCCAGAAGGGACTAGAAAGTAGAAAGAGGCTTGTACTTAGAGACAAAAACAACTTTTGAGAGAACGAGCTGACATTGAATTTTTTTTATTTCTGTTTTATGTTGTCTCACACACACACACACACACACACACACACACACACACACACACACACACACACACACACACACACACACACACACACATACACACACACACACACACACACACACACACACACACACACACACACACACACACATGCTGAATCATAAATGGGTCTATGACAATGTACCAGTGAAACATTAAGAAACGCTGAGTTTGAAATGGTATTGGCTAAAACGGCCATAAGCTAGAGACATACCTCAGCACTATATGCACATAGACGTGTCGAAATGTGTGTGTGTGTGTGTGTATATGCGTCGGTGGTTCTCTCTGCGCATCTGTCTGTCTGTTTGCGTGTGTGTGTCTGTCTGTTTGCGTGTGTGTGTTTATGGGCCACCGTGTGTATGTGTGAGTACTACCCTGTCTTACAGAGAACAGTTGGGATCCCAGTGCGTCTATTCAATCTGTTGCCGGTTATGCCTCTCCCTGCGTTTGCTAGCCAACGGGGATTCATGAGAGACATACCATCGCTCGCTAGACCCCACTGTGTCAAACCACTGTCCATGTCACTTCCCATCAGCCCCCTCATCCCTGGGCCTCAGGATTCTCCACTACTGTTCTCTGGCATCAAGTCATTCATTTAATTTTGTATCTATATTTATCTATCTTTCAGATAAGATCGAGTTTGCAGAAAATGTCACTTGCATGCGCCTGAGTCTACTATATGTTGTATGTATATGTTCTGTAACAAGAATCCAAGTGTAATTATTATTTATTTTATTTGAAGCATCTCAGAGACAGCATTAACAGTCATAAAGTCCAATTTTATCACAAGGGGAACATCGCTCAGTATGAGAGATGTGATTTGATCCTTCAATTAGTGGACAGGGTGAACACTTTTACTCATACGTCTACTGCCTCACCTTCTAACCAGGCCCTATTTGGGTGGTGAATGTGAAACATGATGCCCCTATTGGACTTTACTCATACAGGTAGAATACAGTCAACATACATGTTTGAATGCATGGTTAAATATTTACATCAAATATGCGCTGAGATATCCGTACAAGTCGGAATATAACCTAATGTGTTTAATTTAACGATCACGACTAATGCCTGAAGTGGGTCCCGATGTAACTGAGCTCACCTGGGGATGGAGCGGTTGGTTGACTCTAAGGCGTTGAGCAGGTGACCTGTTAACGCTCTGTTCATTCATTTATTCACTTCTCATGGATCGGCCTTGTTGAGCAATCGCCACCCAGGGCAACGGCTCTCTTAACTGCCATTAACCGCATACCTGAGAGCGGTGGGCTGGTGTAATGGTGCGTGTATATATCTATGCCTATATATATATATATATATATATATATATATATATATATATATATCTATATATATATATATATATATATATATCTATATCTATATATATATCTATATATATACAGATATATATATATATATCTATATATATATATATATATATATATATATATAGATATATATCCGCCGTGTTCACAATCCGTCTGATCCATCCGAGGCTGAAGCCCTCATGGTCATCCTGTCAAATCCTTCCGCTCACATTTCTGAGCCGAAGGTTTTGACGTCTGCCTGCCGACTGGACACCGTGGAGCTAGACCTGATCGAAGGTGGGTCTTGGTTGGGAGGCCAGAAGGTTCACCTGGTTTTAGCGATCGAAAAATGGGGGGGGGGGGGGGGAGAACTATCAGGTGGGATAACGAATGCTCATAATGAAAGCCCTTGGCAGGAAAGACGTTGAAAATGAGGAGACCAGAGGGGCTCACCAAGATAACTGACCCCCTCTAGATTGTGCTTACTCATGTCATCAGCTAATTTCCTGGGTTCTGATTGGACGCCTGTTGTTGAGACACCTCTGAGCTCCCAGCGGGATGGGGAGTAAAGTGGAGTTGTAGCCCGTTGCGTTTTTTCAAAAACATTGCCGTTTCAGCCATCAATCTCTATCAAATATTGATATATTGTTTTATTTATTTAGGCAAATGATTAATTAATTATTAAGGCAAAAGACCGGTTCCTGTGTTATTCATGCATGATTTGTCCCGTGCTTTACTTTCATCTTTCAAGACAGAATTTGTTTATGAATCCATACTGACACGATATTGGTTATTTCAAAGCAGTGGTAGGTGTACTAATATAGCTCAGGGCAGATGATACAGATAGTGACGTGTAACAATATATAATATAGTACCTGTATTCATGGTGTTATGCGAGGATACATATGATTTATTAATCTTTCCCCCTAACTCCACTGTGGGTTCTCTTGGTGCTACCGGAAGATTGCACCCCATCCCCTCTACAACAAAATGAACTATATATCGCTGTATTTAATTGGAAGATTGGCGTCTTCCTGCCAAGGGGAATAAATTAGTGTTTATTTGACGCCCTGTCAGAATTGATACACAAGTGGGGATCGCATTTAGAAAGACGCTGATCCTAAAAGTGTGCGTTTGGTGAGGCCGGAGGGAGGGAGGGAGGGCTGGCTGAAGGATAGCCACAGGCTCCCCCTGTATTCATAAGTGCTATGAATGAGCTCTCTCTCTCTCTCTCTCTCTCTCTCTCTCTCTCTCTCTCTCTCTCTCTCTCTCTCTCTCTCTCTCTCTCTCGTAGAATACCAACCCTTGTGTACTGTAGAGCAGGGCTCTATAATGAGCCCTAAAGCTCTATAATCCCACTCTATAATCCATCTCACTGACTCATCAAACTAATCTCACCAATCGATCAGACTCCATCCCATTGTGTCATTTGCCATCGTTCTCTTAGTTATGTGGAACACATCTATCCACCATAACGAAGAGCACTGATTACCTTCCCTGATCTCGGATCCATACAAGGTCATGACTAAATATGGATGTTAGGACGTGCGTCACGTTTAGCAAACACAAACTGCATAGCAACAAGCCTTTGATAGGCTGTTAGGTTCCTTTATTCAGATGTAATGCGTTTTGGGCCACTAAGTGGCCCTGATGCTAACATACTTCATGTAATGGGTATAGTTGGGTTAACGACACCCAGTTGCTAATTGTGCTGTTGTACTCACTTGTAACTTATTACGGTTTTTCGGCTTCATTTCTAACTCTCTCGAATATAAGATAGCTTATTTTTACGGTGCTGTCTTCGAGGCACAGTAGATGTCCTCCGCTACGCTGATGTTCTGTGTTATGACCTCAGTGGGCGTGGTCTGTTTTTTGTCAAGCGATGGAGAGCAAGTGAGCGTGATGGTTCTGTCACCACCCAACTGATTCTACCCCCTGATGGCGGGTCATGGGTGGGCAGCTGGAGCCGGGCTTGATCGTGAGCTGTCCCCTGTGGTAGATGGATGGAACAGAGCAGGCAAGCAAGTGAACTCTCGTTATCCGCTTCTTGGCGCCGGAGAAACCCAATGGGCTCTTTATTTGAGGACAGACTTCAGAAGGGAGAGCTGTTGACCGAGCCGTTGGTGGCAGTCGGCCTCCTGTGACCTTTCTCTACCGAGTTAACTGATGGCTCTGAGTCTGGAGTCTGACGTCTAAAGGGGACCGTTCCTGAGAAAGAAAGGGCGAAGGGAGAGCTCATCAGTCCCACCGAGACGGACGACCGGGGACCTGTGAAGCTCAGGGTTCTTCTTCTTGCGTCCAGCATGTTATGCTTTCTAGAGAGAGAGAGACACGTGGTCCGACCTCTTAGTGACCTTCACAGCTCTCACTGTGTGTCACCCACCAGTAAACGACTCCATTTAATCTGGCCACCAAGAAAAAAAAATACCTGGTCACAATTGTGTGTGTGTGTGTGTGTGTGTGTGTGTGTGTCTTACACACTATCCAGTGCATCATCCAAACAGCACCTTTTCACAAACAACTGAAGAGCTGTGGTTCCTGGGGCCTGTAGCCCACTGGTCTCTAGAACTCTCAGGATCCTGGGCTTCTCTCAAACAAAGGCACAACTAAATAACATTATATGGCAAAAAAAACAACATATGGCTCTCATTTGAAAAATATGTTTTGTGCTCCCCTTAACACTGTGTGACTAATTCCCTCACAGCTTTGCTCCTGACATGGTTGCCAGTGAATGTGTGGTAAGATTCATATTTTAAATGGTTTACATAAATTAGTTTTAAGTGTGTGTGTGTGTGTGTGTGTGTGTGCGTGTGCGTTTGTGGGTGTTGCTTGGATATTGTATTGATCTGATAGTACCCAACCCCAGCTCTTGTCGGCTGATGTATCCGACAAACTACCCTTTTCTCAAATGACACAACTTGTCATCATTAATTGTGCATTGGGCGACAGCAGCATCATCATCATAAACCTACCTAACTCCGGATGGTAGTGACACAGCAGAGTCCTCCCAAGGACCCTATCTCAACGCCAGTGTGTTTCACGGTCAAAAGTCTCATCAAATACCCATCAGCTCATGTCCAAGACGACCCCAGGACCCCGGCTCTGGTGTGCTGTGATAGATAGACCAACAGGATCAATGGCTGACCGTGTGTGTGTGTGTGTGTGTGTGTGTGTGTGTGTGTGTGTGTGTGTGTGTGTGTGTGTGTGTGTGTGTGTGTGTGTGTGTGTGTGTGTGTGTGTGTGTGTGTGTGTGTGTGTGTGTGTGTGTTACGGCATGTGGTGCCTTCAGGTGGCGCTGTGGGCCTTGTTCCCTGTTACAGGTCAGAGCCCCGCCCTGCTCCAGCATCAGAATCCGGACTCCGCCCCACCAATCACCAATCACCACCTGCTAGTTTTTGTGGTGTATAAAGGCTCCCTGTTTTATGCAGCTCACCCTCTTTTGTTTGACACCCTCACGGCATGCACGTCCCTACGGTGGTTGGGATAGGTAAGGTCCAGGTCTTCGGGACAAGGGGACCCCGGAGGACCCAGACAGAACATACTGCTTCACGTTGAGTCTCTCTGTCCAGCAAAGCAGATACAGTACATTATATTTAAAGATGAACTACTGATGTAAGATCCCAGGTTTTTTCTCTGGCAACTAAAGGGGGCGGGGTTTCACCCTGAAGCCCTCGCCGCTCTCCCTCCTTTTCTGTTGTCTCTGCTCACGTTGTCAGTGGAATCGATAGAAAAACTGAAGATAGAAGTAAAAGTTCTTTCTTTGACCAGAGCTGATTTAAGGACCTAGGTCAGGGCACGTCAGGCTGACAGAGTACATCAAAATAGATTAGTCTCTTTAGTCTAATTTAAGCGATATATTGATGGTAACAAGGTATACTACTATACTATAGTAATTTGAATAAGACACATTCAGTGAGAAGTGGTTTTGATGCGGAAGCCTCAGCACCTCAGCTTCTATGGCTTTTGGTTGGTTTCTGGGTTGAGTTTGATTGTAGATGGAGCCCCACCGGCCTTCTGAGACCAGCCCATCAATTAAGTTGTCCGTTATTCCCTCCCCAACCTTTCACAGATTTCCAATTGATATTGATGACCGTGCGGAAGCCAAGCACAAACATCCCTGCTGCACTTTCTATTGACTTAATACCCAAACATCGATCTGCATGCGCAACATTACGGAACCAATGTTAGTACAACACAGAGAGCACTGCTAAGTCAAGTTTATTGTCACTTCACAGTTTACACAAGTATAAGCAAGTATAAGCGACAGTATCTTTAAGAGGAACATCCAATATTATGCTCATACATCTTAGCCCAAACCATCGTACCCCCGAATGTGTTGATGTCAACTCTGCTGGTTCTTTCTGTACCCCTCAATTATTCATTGTTCAATTTTATCGTCTATATTTTTCTAAATGGGAAAACAAACTCCCTGCAAAACAACGTTGATGGGATACACAGGAACTCTGTCTCTTCCGATCACACTCCATTTCTATGGGGAAACAGAATCCTTTTAAGCCTAAACACAATCATTTAAACAGAAGACGTGGTCAGCATGTTGTTACAGCTGCTTTTCTCCCTCTTCACTCTTAACTCTCCCACGTCACATTTAGACCAACATGCTGTCACCCATTAGATAGCTCGCTGCCTTGCTGAATAATCTTTTTTTCCTGATTGGCTGGCAGGTGTTTGGCTCAAGATTTAACCATTGTTCTAAACATAGGCAACTGCAAGACAATTTTAACCTAAAATCCAGTTAAATTTGAATACTTTGCAGCTAGTCACGGCGATGGAAACATAACCTTCGCTTAGCTCACCCTGTTGTAATTTATACTGTGACTAACTGGTATGGTTGTAAATGGGACTAGAGTCAGGCATTGTCATGACAACAGAAAGATTTTGCTTCATAACCTTTAGATTTAGGTTTTGAGTGCAAAACTTACTGCCACGTCGTGCCGTAAAACCGTTTTGCGAGCACAACTTTTCGTTTAGTGTTCATTATCCCTAACGTATGACACCTGTTTCACATCATATATTATATATCATAGGTTAGACCTGAACGGTGCTTTACGTTGCATGTATAAACGTTAAATGATTGCATATGTGATCAGCAAGTGATGCCTGTGGTATCATGTTGTAAACATTGTAGTGATATTAGAGTGATATGTCTCTACCTGCGCACCCTTTAAGCTTTCGCCACACTTAGAATGTAAGGGATGGAAGGTCGTCCTTGATAATACACTCTAACCTTGATAATACACTCTAACCTTGATAATACAGTCTAACCTTGATAATACACTCTAACCTTGATAATACACTCTAGCCTTGATAATACACTCTAACCTTGATATTACACTCTAACCTTGAAAATACCCTCTAACCGTGATCATACACTCTAACCTTGATCATACACTCTAACCTTGATAATACAGTCTAACCTTGATCATACACTCTAACCTTGATAATACCCTCTAACCTTGATAATACACTCTAACCTTGATAATACACTCTAACCTTGATAATACAGTCTAACCTTGATAATACACTCTAACCTTGATAATACACTCTAGCCTTGATAATACACTCTAACCTTGATATTACACTCTAACCTTGAAAATACCCTCTAACCTTGATCATACACTCTAACCTTGATCATACACTCTAACCTTGATCATACAGTCTAACCTTGATAATACACTCTAACCTGGATATTACACTCTAACCTTGATAATACCCTCTAACCTTGATAATACACTCTAACCTTGATAATACCCTCTAACCTTGATAATACCCTCTAACCTTGATAATACAGTCTAACCTTGATAATACACTCTAACCTTGATAATACCCTCTAACCTTGATAATACACTCTAACCTTGATAATACAGTCTAACCTTGATAATACACTGTAACCTTGATAATACACTCTAACCTTGATAATACACTGTAACCTTGATAATACCCTCTAACCTTGATAATACCCTCTAACCTTGATAATACACTCTAACCTTGTTAATACACTCTAACCTTGTTAATACACTCTAACCTTGATAATACCCTCTAACCTTGATAATACACTCTAACCTTGATAAGAATGCGCGCATATTCTCACCTTTACCTTGTTAATACCCTCTAACCTTGATAATACCCTCTAACCTTGATAATACCCTCTAACCTTGATAATACACTAACCTTGATAATACACTAACTGTCACGGTTACGGTGGTTGGCAGGGGGCGTGGCCTAGCCACGTGCGCTGGTGGCGCACACACTCCTGTCAACAATCACGTTGGTTGGCAGGGGGCGTGGTCTAGCCACGTGCGCTGGCCACACACACACACACACACACACCTGGACTCAATTTCCCCCCGTGTCATTTATTGATCACCTCACCTGGGGTATATATACGTTGTCTTTCCTTTACCCCAGCGTGAGGTCGTTACTCTACTTTCACGTAGTTCTCCCGTCTGGTACCCATCGCCTGCCAACTACCTGCCGGTACTCCGCACCTGATACCCCCGGTACAGACTCCTTCCCCTGTCCCGGACTACCCGCCGGTACTCCGCGGATAGTCCTCCCCATGTACCCTTGTGTTTTGTGTATTTGGAAATAAAACCGTCTGGTATCACTCTCCACTTGTCGGCGTCTGCGTTCGGGGTCCAACCCACTCCCTCTCTCGTGACAGAACGACCTCACCACCATGGACCCCGGCGACTTCGACACGTGGAGGACCATTATGTTCCCCCCGCTGGACAAGGACGGTTTTTACGGTTTTGGGGAAACCACAGCCGAAAAGGAAGAGCGGATCACCCGGGTCGCCCAGGAAAAGGCTAACATAGCGCATATTCGGGCGTGGTTGGCCGCTCCGAAAGTTCCAATGACTTTCGGTTTTCCTCCACCGACCGCGCTGCCCCGGCTTGAGGACACCGCCCTGCTTCCGGCTGACGACGTCGCTCCGCACCCGGCTGACGACGCCGCTCCGCACCCGCCTGAGGACGTCGCTCCGCACTCGCCTGAGGACGTCGCTCCGCACTCGCCTGAGGACGTCGCTCCGCACTCGCCTGAGGACGTCGCTCCGCACTCGCCTGAGGACGTCGCTCCGCACCCGGCTGATGACGTCGCTCCGCATCCGGCTGATGACGTCGCTCCGCACCCCCCTGACGACGCCGCTCCGCACCCGGCTGACGACGCCGCCCCGCACCCGGCTGACGACGTCGCTCCGCACCCGGCTGACGACGCCGCTCCGCACCCGGCTGACGACGTCACTCCGCATCCGGCGGAGGACGTCGCTCCGCACTCGCCTGAGGACGCCGCTCCGCACTCGCCTGAGGACGTCGCTCCGCACTCGCCTGAGGACGTCGCTCCGCACCCGTCTGAGGACGTCGCTCCGCATTCGCCTGAGGACGTCGCTCCGCATTCGCCTGAGGACGTCGCTCCGCATCCGGCGGAGGACGTCGCTCCGCACTCGCCTGAGGACGTCGCTCCGCACTCGCCTGAGGACGTCGCTCCGCACTCGCCTGAGGACGTCGCTCCGCACTCGCCTGAGGACGTCGCTCCGCACCCGTCTGCTGCGCCGGATCCGCCCGACGACGTCACGCAGCCCCCGTCTGCTGACGCCGCGCCGTACCCGCCTGACGACGTCACGCAGCCCCCGTCTGCTGACGCCGCGCCGTACCCGCCTGACGACGTCACGCAGCCCCCGTCTGCTGACGCCGCGCCATACCGGCCTGATGACGTCAAGCGGCCCCCGTCTGCTGACGCCGCGCCGTACCCGCCCGACGACGTCACGCAGCCCCCGTCTGCTGACGCCGCGCCGTACCCGCCCGACGACGTCACGCAGCCCCCGTCTGCTGACGCCGCGCCGTACCCGCCTGACGACGTCACGCAGCCCCCGTCTGCTGACGCCGCGCCATACCGGCCTGATGACGTCAAGCGGCCCCCGTCTGCTGACGCCGCGCCGTACCCGCCTGACGATGTCACGCAACCCCCGTCTGCTGACGCCGCGCCGTACCCGCCTGACGATGTCACGCAACCCCCGTCTGCTGACGCCGCGCCGTACCCGCCTGACGATGTCACGCAACCCCCGTCTGCTGACGCCACGCCGGATCCGCCCGACGATGTCACGCAACCCCCGTCTGCTGACGCCGCGCCGGATCCGCCCGACGACGTCACGCAGCCCCCGTCTGCTGACGCCGCGCCGGATCCGCCCGACGACGTCACACAGCCCCCGTCTGCTGACGCCGCGCCGTACCCGCCTGACGACGTCACGCAGCCCCCGCCTGCGGACGCTACGCCGTACCCGCCCGACGATGTCACGCAGCCTCCGTCTGCTGATGTCACGCAGCCCCCGTCTGCTGATGCCGCGCCGTATCCGCCCGACGACGTCACGCGGTCCCCGGCTGTCGACTACAGAGGGGGTTCAGAGCAGACCCCTGAGGAGACTCCAGAGGAGGTCCCGAAGGAGACCCTTAGAGGAGACCCCTGGAGGAGGGTCCAGAGGAGACCTCCAGAGAGGACTCCCACCGACCTGGGCAGAAGGGGTGGCTCTCTTCCCGGGCCCCACCCGCCCACCAAATCTCCTCCACCCCCCCGGATCATCGACTGGGACGCAGACGGTCCAGAGGGGCGGGGTTGGCCCCCGCGCCGCTACAGTCGGGATCTGTTCTTTTCCCTCAACTGCCACCGGGAACACCCCTTCAAGCCGGGTTGGACGCCAGGAGGCGCCCGTTGAGGGGGGGGTACTGTCACGGTTACGGTGGTTGGCAGGGGGCGTGGCCTAGCCACGTGCGCTGGTGGCGCACACACTCCTGTCAACAATCACGTTGGTTGGCAGGGGGCGTGGTCTAGCCACGTGCGCTGGCCACACACACACACACACACACACCTGGACTCAATTTCCCCCCGTGTCATTTGTTGATCACCTCACCTGGGGTATATATACGTTGTCTTTCCTTTACCCCAGCGTGAGGTCGTTACTCTACTTTCACGTAGTTCTCCCGTCTGGTACCCATCGCCTGCCAACTACCTGCCGGTACTCCGCACCCGATACCCCCGGTACAGACTCCTTCCCCTGTCCCGGACTACCCGCCGGTACTCCGCGGATCGTCCTCCCCATGTACCCTTGTGTTTTGTGTATTTGGAAATAAAACCGTCTGGTATCACTCTCCACTTGTCGGCGTCTGCGTTCGGGGTCCAACCCACTCCCTCTCTCGTGACACTAACCTTGATAATACACTCTAACCTTGATAATACAGTCTAACTTTGATAATACACTCTAACCTTGATAATACACTCTAACCTTGATATTACACTCTAACCTTGATAATACACTCTAACCTTGATAATACCCTCTAACCTTGATAATACCCTCTAACCTTGATAATACACTCTAACCTTGATAATACACTCTAACCTTGATAAGAATGCGCGCGTATTCTCACCTTTACCTTGATAATACACTCTAACCTTGATAATACACTCTAACCTTGATAATACCCTCTAACCTTGATAATACACTCTAACCTTGATAATACACTCTAACCTTGATAATACCCTCTAATCTCATGTACTTCCAGGTCAAATTATCCTTCTTTCCACCATTTCAAAGCACCAGCCCTCTTCCCATCTCTGCTGGCCCTAATATGAGAGTTTATTTGTGAAATGTGTGTAATCAATATGCTATAGGTGGTGTTCAGTGCAATTCATTCCACCAATGTGGTTCAATGGTTTAGAGGAACATAACTTATGAAGACAAATGGTTCCAGAGAGCCAGCATGGCTGCTACCCCTTAGCATAGGTTTCTACATGTTTGATTCTATATTTCTCTCACTCTTTCTTTCTTTCTTTCTTTCTTTCTTTCTTTCTTTCTTTCTTTCTTTCTTTCTCTCTTTCTCTCTTTCTTTGTTTCTCTTGCAAATATTGAGTTATTCTACTACAATCCTCCTCATCCTGAGTTACATAACTCCCGTCGCCACACTCCAAATGCCCCATAATCCTCTGGTGACAACAGGCTCTCCATAATATCCACTGATAGGAAACAACCTAAAGATCAGTGTTTTTTGCAATATGCACATAAATAGGACTTTCCCAACATTTAGTTTGGAAAATAGGCGACCCATTTTCGACCAACTTCAATTTGACCATATGTTTAATAAATACAGTATATCCAGATTAGATGGAAATGATATGTATATTAAATGTATTAATATATTATATTCATATGTTCATATTACATAACATATTAAATGATTAAACTGGTTGCGGCAAGTTATATTGACTGTAATCAATATAACTTGGTTAGTTATGTGGAAATTATATATATTTCAGTTGTACAATAAAATAAACACACCATTAAACATTTAGGCAGGTCAAGGTACAGATGTTATATATTCAACCACAATAGGTTGTTTGCAGGTGACGTCACACAAGGTTAGAGAACATTCGATGGAGGTCTATTTCTTAGAGGTTGGTGGAAGGTTCAAGACTCACGCTTAAAGACCAATGCTGTTTGTTGTGTTTGTTTACCGGTGGTACAGCCTATCCTAGGCGGATTGATTTGGAAGGATTTTCACCTGAAAACTAAAAGCATCCACTCACCCCTGTCATGTGATCTGTGGTGTAGTACGAGGGGACCTCTCACCTTAGGGACTGTACTGAATATGAAGAAGTAGTTTGTAGTATTCTCTAACAAAGGGAACTACTTTTCTCGGCGTATCACCACATCTACTGGGCGCTCTGCTCTTCGGCCCACTGCTCTATTTCCGTTCCCTAAAGTGTGAGCAGCTGGCAGGTAAGTCCAAACTGCTCGTTTCTAATGTCAGCGTTACTTTAAATACATTAACCATGGTGTGTACTTTACATTAAAGACATTAACCCTGGTGTGTACTTTACATTTAAAGACATTAACCCTGGTGTGTACTTTACATTTAAAGACATTAACCATGGTGTGTACTTTACATTAAAGACATTAACCATGGTGTGTACTTTACATTAAAGACATTAACCATGGTGTGTCCTTCACATTAAAGACATTAACCCTGATGTGTACTTTACATTAAAGACATTAACCATAGTGTGTACTTTACATTTAATGGCACCTTGGCGACCCCAAAGGAGAGTGCAGGCATGGCCGACCATTTAGCCAAACGCTTGTTCAGCACGCGGTGGAAGGCAGTAGGCCAGTAGCGTGGCGTGGGGAAAAATTTAGGGGAAGCCTCCTCTACACCACAGCGTAGAGGAGGACACTGGCAACAACAGACTGGTAAAACATCAGTAGCAGTTTCCTGCAGATGTTGAAGGACCCCAGGAAATAGAGTCGACTCTGCCCCTTCTACAGCGTGTCGGTGTTAGCTGACCAGTCCAGTTTATTGTCCAGCTGCAGCCCCAGGTACTTATAGGTGCTGACCACCTCCACATAAACTCCCTTGATGGAGACTGGTTGCATGTGGGGCCTGGACCTCCGAAAGTCTACCACCATCTCTTTGGTCTTGGAGGTGTTCAGCTGTAGGTGGTTTGACCCGCACCACCCTACCTACCACCTACAGGCGTGCTGCCCCCTCTCCTCTCTGCTGTTTGTTTACTTCTTAATACGTGTGTAGTGGTCCGCTATCAGACAGACATTTTTAATGTTGTCTGGTTTGCCAAGCTACTGGCTGTGCTGGAAGACATTGTTATGTACATTTTTCAGCTTGTTGAATAACATATTCATCATATTCATCAACATATTCATCTCTCTCCCCCTCCTCCCCCCCATTCTTTGTGGACAACTAATGTTCTGCGCTTGGGTGAAATAAATCAACAGTAGAGATAACGTTTGAGCCTGTTATTTGACTCTTCTGGGATTGTACAGGCACCCTGACACAAAATGCTAATCTATAGCCTAGCTAAATGAGATGTATGGACTTGTGGCGCTGTTCTTGTGGTGTAATATACTCTAAGGAAGCAACAAAAACTAAAAATAGCTCATATTTACGAGGCCTACGCAACCCCCTGTCCCGCTCTAGATGTCACAGTTTGCACTCCTGCCTCGCTTCCACAGCCCTCGCCCGTATAGCCACGCCCCTAATCACGTTCCTGTCTCCACATCACTCTCCCGTATAGCCACGCCCCTAATCACGTTCCACATTCCAGTCTCCTCGCTCCCACTACACACTACCGGATAGCCACGCCCCCCTTGTTAAGTCTCACCCGCAGCTACAGCGCATTACAGTTATAGTCCCTATTTAAGCCTACCCTCGCACACTCACACGGGGCCAGATTGTTCTCCTGACCAGACATTCCAGTGGTTACCAAGTCTGATTCATGTTCCTGATCCACTGCCTGTCCCCGATTACGCTTCCACCTGTTCCTGCCTGGTTTGTCTGCCCTGCCTGGTTCCCGATCTGCTGCCTGTTCCTGACTACGCCTCTGCCTGTCCCTGCCTGGTTCTTCTGCCCTGCCTGGTTCCCGATCCACCGCCTGTCCTTATCCACCGCCTGGCCTGTTACTTTAAATCAGTTGCGGCCTGTGGTTGTCAGAGTAGGGGAGGAAGGAAGGTGCTATCGGTGAAGTTTGGTGGTGGGTGGGGTGGCGGATGAGGACTCTGATTGGGTATTCCCCAGTGCAGTAAGCTCTGCTGATTGATTAACAGAGCCTCTATCTAGACCCGACCTCAGGGAGGATCATCAAAAAACAATGTTAAAAACCAGGACTCACCAGCCGCTTGTGTCTGGCACGTGTGTCTGTTTTATAATGGACTTCAATGGGGACGTAGGGGAGGACGGACCTCCGTACAGTCATCTTCATTTGCAGTAGGGGGCGCTGTTGGTACTTTGACACGGGGTTGTTGTGATGTGATGTGTTGTTGTGTGATTGTTGTGCCTTCGAATTACCGTTTTTTTTATAATTTTTACCCGCTAAAAACCGGTAAATACCGGCTAACGGAAACCCTGGTACACACGTACACACACACACAAACACACACACACGCACACACACACACTGACACTCACACGTACACACACGTACACGTACACACACGTACACACACCCACAAAGTTCAGTTGTGTTCTCTAGCTGGATAAACGAAGGTTAAACAAAAAAGTATGTATAAAAGAGATGTGTGTGTGTGGGGGGAGAGATAGGGAGAGAGAGTTGCGGAGAGAGGGAGTGAAGGGATATAGACAGATAAAGAGCAAAGGAAAGAAATAAAACACAGGGACCGAGCAGCAGCCCTCCCTCTGTCTGTCTGTCTGTCTGTCTCTCTCTCTCTCATCTCTCGGTTTCTCTCTCTCCCTATGTCTGTCTGTCTGTCTGTCTGTCTCTCTCTCTCTCTCTCTTTTTCTCTCTCATCCTCCTTCTGTCCCTCAAGTTTCGCTCGCTTTCATTTGCAATTCCCTGTGACACTTCCCTGTGGGCGGAATAGGCTAATAATGTCGGGTGAGTGTGTGATTAAAAGCACTGGTCCTGACCCCCACACACACGCCATCTCTCACCTGAATAGAGCCACATAATGTCGGGTGTGTGTGTGATTAAAAGCACTGGTCCCAAGTAGGGCTGGGCGATACGGACCAAAAATCTGTATTTTTAGGCTGCATCGCGATATACCTCTATATATCTCTAACCTAATACCTACACTTAACCATCTCTAACCTAATACCTACACACTTAACTATCTCTTAACTTATACCTAAACTTAACCACCTCTAACCTAATACCTAAATTTAACCATCTATAACCTAATACCTACACTTAACCATCTATAACCTAATACCTACACTTAACCATCTCTAACCTAATACCCACACTTAACCACCTCTAACCTAATACCTACACTTAACCATCTCTAACCTAATACCTACACTTAACCATCTCTAACCTAATACCTACACTTAACCATCTCTAACCTAATACCTACACTTAACCATCTCTAACCTAATACCTACACTTAACCATCTCTAACATAATACCTACACTTAACCATCTCTAACCTAATACCTACACTTAACCATCTCTAACCTTATACCTACACTTAACTATCTCTAACCTAATACCTACACTTAACCATCTCTAACATAATACTTACACTTAACCATCTCTAACCTAATACCTACACTAAACCATCTCTAACCTTATACCTACACTTAACTATCTCTAACCTTATAACTACACTTAACCATCTCTAACCTAATACCTTATTTTAACCACCTCTAACCTAATACCTACACTTAACCATCTCTTACCCAATACCTTCACTTAACCATCTCTAACCTAATACCTACCTACCATATCAGTGTTGACCAGTGAAGGAGCACCAAAGGAAGAGGAATAGGCCGAATAGACCCCTCTGTGTGACAGCACTTTGGTCAGTGCGGGAAAAGGAAGATGGATTCGGCAGAATTAGCGGCCCTGAAAGGAAAGCGCTCAACAGCACAAACCCTCTTCAGCAAGAGAGCCAAGAAGCTGTCCCTCACTATAGATCTCCTAGAAAAAAGGGCGCTTATCGACGAGATCAGAGCACTTGGTGTGGACTTTGGAAAGGTGCACGATACCGGTCTCGAATATGTTGATGCTCTGGGAGAAGTGGAGGAGGCAGAAGAAGCGGCTCATGTTGAGGAGAAAACGGCGAAGTGCCTTGCCACATATAAAGAAACGCTCCAGCTCGCTAAGGAGACCTTATGGTCCAAATTTGCCTATGTCGACATAAAACTGTACACTGACGGTGCAGAGGAGAAATGTGCCGAAGTTGAGAACACTGATTTGAAGGCGTTGCCGGAGGAAGACTGTCAAGTCCTGAGAGAGAGCTTGGTGGAGAGGATCGACATGCTTGAGCGGAAGGTGCTTGAATGGGAAAGTCTTGTCTCTGGAGCCAAGACAACAGTGTACAACCAGCAGCTATACAAGCTGGGAAACAGACTGCATGACTGGTGGCGGCAAAAGTGGAAGCGGACAGAAGTGCTCGACGGGGGAGAAGAGGATGAAAAAGCAAGCACTGCTGGAGAGCTAAGCGAGTCCGGCGAGAGACCCACCGGACCTGGCATTCAACCCCAAAAGCCCAGAGCACCTGCGTTTCCGAACTTCCCCTACGCACCACCAGAAAGCATCCCTGGCATGCATCCCGGGGCGTACAGCGTCAGACCTCAGATAAATCTGGAAAGAATGCGCCTGCCCACGTTCTCAGGAGACATGACCGACTACTACCGGTGGAAGGCTGAGTGGGAAGAGCTGGAACAGCTGGGAAACCCACAGAGGACAGCTGGCGTTACAAGGTTCCACCTCCTAGCAAGTCTCAGCGACAGGGTGAGAAGACTGTCTGTCCACGCGCATCGGCGGAGGAAATGTTCAGGCGCCTCGACAACCGCTTCGGGAACAAGGCGAAAATCGTCCTGAGGATATCCGAGGAGGTTCAGGGCCTACCCTCCGTAAAGGGAAACAACCCCAGGAAAGCAATTGAGCTGATCCAGGCCGTGGAGCGGGCCCTTAGCAACCTTGTGATCCTGGGAGAAGAGGATGTAATAAAGAACCGTTGGGTAGCGCAGTCCCTTGAAAGCAAGCTCCCAAGCTCTCTGAAGGAGAAATGGATTACACACAAGTTTGAGGCTGTGAATGGGTTTGCTCCACTTAACCACTTCGACTGCTTACTGCGCTTCCTGAAGAAGCAGGAGGCAATCCTGGAGGAGCTGGATCAGCTGGAGGCAAGCCCTGGAGAGGGGAGCTCCTCAGTGAAAGGCCCGGCAGAAAATCCAGAGGGAGGAGTCAAAAAAGCGTTCTCCAAAGCCACCTCAGGCCAACGAGGGTCACAGTCAAAGCCACGCTTGGGCTCATGTACTGCCTGTGCCGATGAGACACACGCTGGCAGGCTGTTTGCCTGCAAAACCTTCAGGGAGATGGATCATCAGAGGAGAAAGGCCCATCTAAAGACCCATGGGATATGCAATTGGTGCCTTTGCTTCCACCTAAAGGATGGCCGTTGCAACCCAAAGTTCCTCTGCAGTAAAATAGACTGCCGCAAAGAAGTGTCTCACCACTATCTGCTCTGCCCCAAGTCCATCGCTCAAGAGAAAGACGCTGGCAGCGAGGAGCAATGTATTAAAAGGGTGGATAGAAAAGGCCTCGGGCTGACCAGCCAGCAAGAAGAGCTTCTGGCGAAAGTCACTCCGGAACTGAGAGCAGAACTTAGGAAGGCATTTTCCAACAAAGCCTCAACCACGATCTGCACTGCTGGAGGTGGACTAAAAGAGTACCCGGTGGTATTGATGTTACTGGAAGTAACCACTAACTCTGGCCAGCTGATCGGCACTCTTATTGACCTTGCCTCCGACACAAACTATATAACGAACAACGCTGCCCAGCGCCTTGGACTAATTGGTGAGAGCATCAAGTTAATCATCCACGGAATAGGAGGGATGAGAACGACGGTCACAACCAAGAGGTACTCTTTGCGACTAAGAGTGAAGACCACCAAGGCGACGGTAACGGAACACAAACTGCTCTGCTACGGCCTGGAGAGTATCGCAGCGATAAGTCAGCCTGTCACTCCGCAGCAGTTGAAAAATATCTTTCCTGACGTCGCTGCAGAAGAGCTGGTCCGTCCTGAGAACATCGATCTTCTGATCAGCCACAGAGAAGGTCGCCTAGTTCCACAGCCGTTCAAGATGGAGGGAGATCTTGTCCTCTGGGACGGCCCACTGGGCAAAACCGTTGGCGGTACTCACCCTGATCTCTTCGAGGTGGTCGATCTAACGCTGCACCAGTCCGAAACTCATTGTGCAAGGTCCATGAGAACATCCTCAAAGGTGTACAAGGAGGTCCTTGTGGACACCATAGACCTGAGTGAGGAGGACCCAAGGAGGGTGGAAGAAGTGACCCTCAGCAGCACCACTGCCACGAATAAGGAGGTGTTTGAGTGGTTCAAGTGGGATAGTATTGGAGCAGCGTGTGACCCGAAATGCGGGAGCTGCAAGTGCAGCAAGTGTCCCCCAGGAGGTAAAGAGATGACCCTTGGAGAAGAAAGGGATTTAGAGAAGATAAAGGACTGCCTCTCTTATATGTTAGCGGACAAGCACAGCGACGCCCCACACTGGGATGCGGCCTACCCATGGAAGGCCAACCCAGCGATTCTGCCAGATAACCGCCGAGCAGTGGAAGCAACCTTCCGAAACACCGAGGCTTGGCTGGCAAGAGAACCTGTATGGAAAGCGGCATATGGAGAGCAGATCCGCGAGATGGTATCAAGAGGAGCAGCCATCGAGCTCACGAAGGAAGGGATCGAGGGCTGGAACCGACCGATCTGGTACATCAGCCATCTGGTCGCCCCGAATCCTCATTCTAGCTCAACGCCAGTGAGGATAGTCTGGAACAGTAGCCAGGCGTTTAAAGGGATGAGCCTGAACAACCTCCTGCACAAAGGGCCTGATGTCCTCAACCCAATCCGAGGTGTTCTCCTGAGATTCAGGAGCAGATTGGTCAACATCGGCGACAAGCCTGCCGGATGCATCGCTCAGGTTGCCATGAGAGAGACAGCAAACCTGCCCCAGTTTGCATCCATGGTTGCAGAACGCCGGATCCTGACAGAGGACTGCTACGTGGATGACATATTGAAGTCACATAATGACCTCCAAACCCTGATCAAGATGACCAAAGGAGTGGAAGAGATCCTAAAAGCAGGCGGCTTCTCCCTCAAGCCCTGGGTCCTGACAGGCCAAAGTGGGAGGAATGAAAAACCCACTGACCCCAGCAACGTCGGGTTAACGGAGCCCAAGACCCTGATACTCCCCAACCAGATGCGGGACGAAGAAAATAAGGCATTGGGAGTGGGATACGAACCTGAATCTGACAAACTCCGTGTGCTGGCGTCGGTGAACTTTTCAAAGAGGCGAGGGAAGATGAGAACCGGGCTGGATCTACGGGAGGATGAGATCAGAGACAGCACCCCCGACCCTCTCACCCGGCGCATGCTGCTGAGTCAGATTGCAGGGTTCTATGACCCCATCGGCCTAGCCTCACCTGCCAAGCAACGAGGAGTGATGCTCATAAGAGAGTCCTTTCAGGAAGCAGGAAGAGACCGTCCCTCCAAGGACACCTGGGATGATCCTCTCTCGCCACGTCTTCGAGAGGCTGCAATAGAACTCTTTTAGCAGTATGTGAGGCTTGGCCAAGTCAGATTCAATAGGAGCCTCACACCCCATGGAGCCATAGGCTGCCCAATGGGGATCACGTTTTCCGATGGCAGCGAAGCTTCCTACGGAGCCGTTCTTTACCTTCGGTGGGAGACAGAACAAGATGGAGTCGTAGTGAAGCTGGTCGAATCAAAGGCCAAGCTCACCCCCCTAGACCAGAAAGATGATGTCCTTAAAGCAGAGTTATGCGGGGCTGTCTTTGCAACCCGCCTGAAGACATACTTCGAGAAGCACTGCTACATCAAGGTCGATCAGTGTACCCATTTTGTCGATAGTCAGACAATCCTGGGAGCCATCCAGAAGGATAGCTATGGCTATCAGACAAAATGGGTTCGGAGGAGGAAGGCGTTCTCGGCCCTGGTCACAGCAGGAGCCCAGCCCAGGAAATGGTCGGGCCCAACAAGCATTGCGCTTGTGCGCCTGGTGGACCCCCGAAGGTTCAGTTCACTGGCACGGTTGTGCGGGACCATTGCCTGGATGAGACGAGCAGTGGAAATATGGCTGGGTGGCAACAGCCAGGCCCCAGTTCAGTCAAAGTGGGAGGCAAGACCATGCCTGTATGTAGAAGAAAGAGCAAGCCCATTTGAGTATACAACCCTCGATCTTTTTGGCCCCTTTGAGGTGAAAGATGCTGTTAGAAGAAGGACAAGCAAGAAGGTCTGGGGTATTGTTTACTGTTGTATGGCCTCAAGAGCCGTCCATGCGGACCTCACCGATGACCAGTCGACAGAAAGTTTCCTCCAAGCATACTCCTGCTTTGTTTCTCTGAGGGGGCATCCAAGGAAACTATGTTCCGATAGAGGCACCAACTTTGCCGACGTCAAAGTCGGCGACCTCATCTGGATTGCTGACCCAAATGTTTTGAGAGGTCAGTTTCGTCTGGGCCAGATTCTGACAGTCTACCCTGAGAGTAAAGGGATCGTCAGGGATGCCGACATCGCAACTTGTGCTGGCCTTCCTGTTTCCCTGGCGGGTGGCCGAAAGAAGAGTTCTTCACTGCCCAAGGCAGTTATCAGAAGAGACGTGGTGGTCCTTCTCCCGGTGGAGGACCAAACTCATCCACCCCAGCTGCCATGACACCCGCCTCTTCCTGAACCCCTCTCATTCTGCACACCGCCCAATCCCCTTGTCACACACACACACACCGCCCTTACCCCTTGTTGGCTGGTTGGTGCAAGCCTAGCGCTGCCACCACATTGCACATTCACGAAGACCAAGAACATGCACATCCCCGGGTAGTGTACTACACACCTGCCAAAAGGATGTGATTGACTTGGACATTGGACACTTACACGTGGACATTGTGCAAAGCTAAGGGTTACAAAAAATTCCCACAGCAAAGAAAGAAAAAAAAAAAAAAAAGACCCACTAAGAGGGTCTTTGAGTGATTTTGGTAAGTTCCTTGGATCATAAGATCAGGAACTTAAGTGGGAGGTGTTGTGTTTTCTGTGGAGTTATGTCATTTGTGTAGTTTTGTTATTTCTTATTTACAATCGTTCTTATTTTCAATCGAATGTTTACGTTAAACCAGAGCTGCAAATAGCTAATTAAGTAACGTTTTGAGGTTCATTAGCCCAATAGTGCAGTCTCTCTTTAAGAGAGGGGCGTGCTGTGGGTCCACGTGACCGGTGTTTACCGCTTGAAAGGAAGCGCGAGATTCGTTTTCTTTGTACTGACTTTCAACCCGGTATGCAGCCACTTGGTAAGCTCTCTTAATTTCTTGTTTTCTTGTCTGCTATCGCTATGCTGTATCGTTGCACTGTGTTTACGTCCGCTCCCTTGTGTTGTATGTTAAAGAGAACGCGATAACGCTATGCTGCGGTAAATCCAAGCCGTTTAGTTACTGATGACATGGGTGCTGTACTTCCTGATTTGCCGCGGGGCATTATGGGAGCTGTAGTTTTCTATGGCGGAGAAAGACGTGCATAGGCTTTGGTAGGAGTTGAATATGGTGTATAATGTTTGACATATGAAACGTATATATAAAAGATTGTTAATAATTATTATTGTTATTATAATATATTGGTATTCGATATTTATAGGATATGGGTTGATATGTTATTGATTATTGTTATTGGGCTATTGTGGTGAGTGAGTTGTGATGTTTGTGTTATGTACACGAGAAATGAACATTGCATTCCTTACTTTTCAGGTTTATTACCTGCTTCCCTTCTAGAAAAATAAACAAACAAAAGTGGAAAACTGAGTAATATCCTTTGTACACCGGGTTGCCCTTTCCGTGGGGAGAAAACGGAACACCTACACTTCAGATTCAGAAAACTTTATTAATCCCGAGGGAAATTAAGGTGCAACAGTTGACACAGGGGGAATAAATGCACACACAAAAATACTAATACCTAAGCTAAAAAAACAAAACAACAACTAACTAAATAAACCTATTATAAACAAAATAGTTATAATAATTCTAAATGAAGTCTAAATGTATTGATAATGAAGATAAATTTACAGTAATACGTAGGTATATATATAATACACAACAATACGTACAGTGCAAATTGGCAGTGAACCATCTCAAACCTAATACCTAAACTTAACCATCTCTTACCCAATACCTACACTTAACCATCTCTAACCTAATACCTACACTTAACCATCTCTTACCCAATACCTACACTTAACCATCTCTAACCTAATACCTACACTTAACCATCTCTAACCTAATACCTACACTTAACCATCTCAAACCTATTACCTACACTTAACCATCTCTAACCTAATACCTACACTTAACCATCTCTAACCTAATACCTACACTTAACCATCTCTAACCTAATACCTACACTTAACCATCTCTAACCTAATACCTACACTTAACCATCTCTAACCTTATACCTACACTTAACCATCTCTAACCTAATACCTACACTTAACCATCTCTAACCTAATACCTACACTTAACCATCTCTAACCTAATACCTACACTTAACCATCTCTAACCTAATACCTTATTTTAACCACCTCTAACCTAATACCTACACTTAACCTAATACCTTATTTTAACCACCTCTAACCTTATACCTACACTTAACCACCTCTAACCTAATACCTACACTTAACCTAATACCTACAATTAACCATCTCTAACCTAATACCTACACTTAACCATCTCTAACCTAATACCTACACTTAACCATCTCTAACCTAATACCTTATTTTAACCACCTCTAACCTTATACCTACACTTAACCATCTCTAACCTAATACCTACACTTAACCATCTCTAACCTAATACCTACACTTAACCATCTCTAACCTAATACCTACACTTAACCATCTCTAACCTAATACCTACACTTAACCATCTCTAACCTAATACCTACACTTAACCATCTCTAACCTAATACCTACACTTAACCATCTCTTACCCAATACCTACACTTAACCATCTCTAACCTAATACCTACACTTAACCATCTCTAACCTAATACCTACACTTAACCATCTCTATCCTAATACCTACACTTAACCATCTATATCCTAATACCTACACTTAACCATCTCTAACCTAATACCTACACTTAACCATCTCTAACCTAATACCTACACTTAACCATCTCTAACCTAATACCTACACTTAACCATCTCTTACCCAATACCTACACTTAACCATCTCTAACCTAACCCTAACTATCTCTTACCTTAAACCTAAACTTAACCATCTCTAACCTAATACCTAAACTTAACCATCTCTAACCTAACCCTAACCCTCAACTTAACCATCTCTTACCTAATACCTACACTTAACCATCTAACTTAATACCTACATTTAACCATCTCTAACCTAATACCTAAACTTAACCATCTCTAACCTAATACCTAAACTTAACCATCTCTAACCTAATACCTAAACTTAACCATCTCTTACCTAATACCTACACTTAACCATGTAACTTAATACCTACATTTAACCATCTCTAACCTAATACCTAAACTTAACCATCTCTAACCTAATACCTAAACTTAACCATCTCTAATCTAATACCTAAACTTAACCATCTCTAACCTAATACCTGAACTTAACCATCTCTAACCTAACCCTAACCCTCAACTTAACCATCTCTACCTAATACCTACACTTAACCATATCTTACCTAATACCTACACTTAACCACCTCTAACCTAATACCTACACTTAATCATCTCTAACTTATACAAACACTTTACCATCTCTAACTTATACCTAAACTTAACCATCTCTAACCTAACCCCTAAACGTAACCATCTCTTAACTTATACCTAAACTTAACCATCTCTTACCTAATACCTACACTT
Organism: Muraenolepis orangiensis; assembly: GCA_027704905.1. Classification (NCBI taxonomy): domain Eukaryota; kingdom Metazoa; phylum Chordata; class Actinopteri; order Gadiformes; family Muraenolepididae; genus Muraenolepis; species Muraenolepis orangiensis. The sequence continues at coordinate 175,171 of JANIIK010000286.1, forward strand.
AACAATCTCTAACTTAATACCTACACTTAACCATCTCTAAACTAATACCTTAACGCCATTAAACAAACGGAAGTAGTCATACGTTGCATTTCCTGTTCAATCCACAATAAACGTAGCCCAACACATCAATAATATAACAAGATACAAAACAGTAATTTTGACAATATTGAATTAATAAAACAGATTTACTCCATTAGACAGATGTAACTTTCAAAACGGCGCAAAAAACAGCCAGTTAAAATAGAGATAATAATAATAATAATAATAATAATAATGTGACACTTAGATAGCCTACTGCCAACATGTCATTACGGATATTATACTGCGTTGACTTTAGACTGACTCACTTTGAGTCTTCTGGAAAGGCTTTGTTGTTTTATATTGTGGATCCGAGTGTCCCTTTCAATAAGTCACCACCAAGTTTAGATTCGGTTTCGGTACCAGATGTCTCATCATAACTTTTAAGTTATGAGACATCTGGTGCCGAAACCGAAAAAAAACTTGGTGGTGGGACACACAAGTTATAACTTATATCCACTTACGGCGGTGGACTAGCTTCTAGTGACCTCTAGTGGTCAAAACATGGTATTGGATTTAAACAAATAAAGCATTGCTAAATAAATATAGGCTCCCTATTTTTTTTAGGGTAAAAAATACATTGAAAATTGTAGTTAAGTGTAAAATTATAATTGTATGGGCCGAAGGTCAAAACCTTGATATAATATATATATTTATATTTTATATAAATGTTGTTATTCTGTGTATTTTCAGATTTCTTTCCATTTCCTTATGCACTATTGTAAACCTTTCATTGTGATACAATCCATAACTACAGCCTCTGGACTGCAGAGCTATAATATAACCATAAGGATAATTTCTGTGATTGTTGAAACATTCTAATCTGGGTTTATGATGATCCGCTCTATGAGAGAACATACGTGTTCCAGCACGTCCATGAGGCTACGCTCTCAATACACGGAGTCACATGATGAACAATTTATAATAATAATAATAACAACTTTAATTTACTTAGCGCCTTCAAGGGATCCAAGGTCGCTTTACAGAGGGGTGAAAAAAGCAAAATGCAAAAATAAATAAAGGAGGGAAAGGGATGGGTTAAAGGTCAAAGGGCAAATGCAAAAATAAATAAAGGAGGGAAAGGGATGGGTTAAAGGTCAAAGGGCAAATGCAAAAATAAATAAAGGAGGGAAAGGGATGGGTTAAAGGTCAAAGGCCATGGTGAACAGATGAGTTTTGAGGGTTATTTTTTAAATAACCAGGGAGGCTGCCTTGCTGATCTCTCCAGGAAGAGAGTTGCAGAGGGAGGGGGCCGCCACACAGAACGCCAATTCCATGGCATTTCCACCAAAAATAATCATTAGTAATGTGAGAACTATGGATGATGTACGCTTGTGAACTGTATAATTACATGCATTTATGCTTCATCAAATTCCATCTTTGTGTCCCCAGAGACTGGTTGATACCGTCCACGAGGACAGCTCCGTTGAGTGGACATGCACTGTGGTCGGCCTGAGGGTCTTCCTGAAGCCTGTCCCAGCAACAACGAGCTGCTCCGAGTCCAAGCCTGAGAGGATGGACAACATCCGGGCCGTCTTCAAGGAGGGGAAGCAGCAGTGGAGGAGGCCTTACAATTCATATTTGTATTATTTTTAAATTTTTAATGAATGTTTTTGAAAACCTTTCTAAAATGTACTATTAATAACTATTTATTTAATAATATTTGAATCAGCCTATATGACAGTTTGAGCTCTGAAGGCAGCTGACAATGTTTTTTTTATGTCAATCAAATGATAGTCTTAGCCATGGGAGTCACAAGGTTTCAATTGCTGTCCTGAACCCTATTGAATAGTCAAGGACCACTCTGTTGGTCATTAGCAGTACCAAACGAACCATACATACTTGGATCACGACCCAAAATACTTTGCTGCTTCCTGTCTCGTCACGTCATTCTCTCACCCAACGTGAGAGGAAACCAACAACCGCCCATCACTATAGCAACCAACCTGAGGTGACACGTTGATCCAATGAATTGAATACATTGAAAACGATTCAGAAACAATTTATTTATTAAAGTTATGCATAGCCTTCCAATTTGATCATTGTACAATATATGTGTTGAACACTTGTGACATTATTATTAGAACACCAGGCGGAGGGTGATGGGTCGTCCTCCAACAAAAAGTTGGAGGACACAAAAAGTTGGAGAACAACTTGTGAGTCAATACATCCTCTTTGGGGGGATAGGGGAGAACACCCCTATCTCTTATCTGGGGAAGTAGAGCGGAGAACTGCCATTTGGTCTCTCTGACCTCCGCAGGTCTCTCTGACCTTTGCCATATTTAATTATTATATTTGGCTTCGACCTCCTACGAAAAGGGGAAAAAAAACAATGCAATAAAATGTTATTAGGTCGTTTTCTGTGTATGAGATCAGAGCAAAGATAGAGACAAGACCGAGAGACAGAAATAAATAGACGAGAGAGGGAGACAGACATAATTAAATAGACAGAGACAGTATTACATTACATTACAGTCATTTAGCAGACGCTTTTATCCAAAGCGACTTACAGTAGTGTGTTTCAACAAAGGAAGGTAAGAGAACAACTCGTCACCAGAAGTCAAAAGTGTATTTCATTTCTAACAAGTCTCCAATAACTGAACCAGTGCTCAGGTAGAAGTACAATAATTCAGGCAAAAGTGTAAGGGAAAAGGTACAATAAGTTGGCAAACAATATGAAACAATATCTAGAACAATATATACCTATCTATAATATGTAATCTACTTTTGACTGACATAATTGACGCTACGAGGAAGGATCCGGGAAGAGTGTCCTGAAGAGATGGTTTTCAGCCTGTGGTGGAAGATGGGCAGTGACTCTGAAGAGACCCATAAGAAGAGAGAGAAGGAGCGTTACCTTCAGATAGCTGAGGTTGGCCTGCAGGTTGCGGAGGTGAGAGAGGACCTGTCTGCTGAAGGTGGAGAGGCTGCCGCCCTGCGACGTGGTGGAGAACCGCAGGTTGATGCCCAGTCTGCAGGGCGGCCTCCAGAGGCGCTCAGCTGCTGGCCTGAGCTCCCCGCCATGATGTTATCATCTGTGCTGCTCAAACGTGCGGTCCAAATGTGCGGTCAAACATTTTAAAAGGCCGAGTCATCGTTACAAGATACAAAATATTTATTGGCAACAAGTAAATTGGAATGCTTACTCTCCATTCCCTCCCGCTGTATGAATCTCCAAAACATTACTAAAAAATAATAAATACAATAAAAATGAACACAAAAAGAACAACAGAGTGACTGATGGAGGATATGTACATGTGTTGAATTTTGCAAAAATAGTATAAAAAAGTATTTAAAGTGCCAGTAGTGCAGCATCATCATGAATACAGTGCAGTAAATGTGATCAGTCCAGAAAGTCCAGCAAAGTATAAAAGTTGAATGTTAATGACAATGTTATGATAGTGGCAACACTCCTAGCAGTTCAGTAGGTGCACTGCCTGTGGAAAAAAAACTATCCTGGCAGTCCTTGTACGGATGCTGCGTAACCCGCGCCGGACAGTAGAGAGATGGTGCCACAAGAGATGGTGCCCAGGGTGGTTGCGGTCCTTAGTGATGGAGAAGGCCTTCTTCTGACACCTGGTCCTAAAGATCTCCTCAATGCATGGAAGTGCACACCCGATGATCTTCTCTGCCGTCCTCACGACCCTCTGGATGGTTTTCTTGTCCTGTGCAGTGGTGTTGCCGTACCACACAGTGATGCCACTCGTCAGTTCCGCTTTTACTGAGGCACCGCAGGGCATAGAGGTGCTGGTGTGCCTTCTTCAGCATGAGCTCTGTGTTATGGGTCCACACCAGGGCGTCAGAAATCTGCAGCCCCAAGAAACGGAAGCAGCTGACAACTTCTACCGGTGTCCCGCCTAGGCTGATAGTGGAGTAGGTGTCCCGTTGGCTCCTGAAGTCCACGATAAGATGTGGTGTCGTCTACAAACTTGACAATCAGATTATTGCTGTGCGTGGCAGTACAGTCATGTGTGTACAGCCGAGGACTGAGACAGCAGCCTTGGGGTGCTCCGGTGTTGAGGACCAGAGTGGATGAGATGTTGTTCCCAATCGTCACCACTTGAGGCCTGCCCGTCAGGAAATCTATACCGTCCATACCGTTGCATTACCGATGCATGGCCTTGGGCGTTCCATCAGACACCCTATCAACAGAAAGTAGAGGTTTAGAATAGTTTCTAAAACATTCTAAAAAAGTATTGACAGTGATGCCACAGTTGCATATGCAGTCCGTCGGGCAACCACAGCCGCAAACAACCAGGTTGTACCTGTCGTTCTCCCTCTCCTCTTCTTGCAGTTGGTCCAGTGCATAGAGATCTAAGTGCGAGGCGGGGTAGGCCATCCCGTCCAGGGGGTCTGACTGGACGCCATTGCTCAGTCTGGAGCCCGAGCCGGAGGCCCCACCTGAGACACATGGAAGCACATACACGCACACAGTGTTTTCGGTTTCGGCCGTCTATTCGGGTTCACTGCTATTGGTGGTTTTGTCCCACTCTAGGCAGTCGTCGCTGTGCGTTGAAGAGGGCAGGGGACCCCCTGCGGCCCCCTGTGGCCTCATCTTCAGTCCCTGAAGGTGGCGGCACTCGGGGCAGATGGGATGTGGCTGCAGCCCCGGGCCACCAGCGCCGCCTCCTGGGCCAGTCTGTGGGAGAGCGGGCCTCGTGCAGCTTGCCGTTGCTGAGGCCGTCGGTGGCTGTGGCGGCCCGCGCCCGCCGCTCCTCCAGGGGCCTCGGCCGCAGGATGGAGGCCCCCCGCCGCCGCCTCACCTGCAGGCTGTCACGACACAGGACGATCCCCTGCAGCTCCCGCAACATCTCCTCGCATATGGACTGCTACATGCACACACACACACACACACACACAGGGAGACAGGTAGATAGGTGGGAGAGAGAGAGAGAGAGGGAGAGAGGGAGAGAGAGGCTGGCTTAGAGTGAGATGGGTGATTTGATCCTTAATGTACAGTGTTAGCTAACACTTTGGATACACAGGACAAGAAAAGGTCAATAAAATGAGTGTACTGGGATCATACACTACGTTTGCATTTGGGAAATTGGATGAATACACGCATGCTGTAGATAAGAAACATATATATAACATATAGTATAGAGTTGTGCACAAAGTATTGCATTTGTGTAATAGTAGCTAAGAACAACTTTAAACATTTACACACACACACAAACTGACATTTGAAACATTGAAACAGACAACATTAACCACATAATGTGGGATTTAGAAAGTTTTTGGCACAGTGGACCAGTAGGAAAGACAATTATATTTTTCAAATAAATGATTTGCTACAATAACATGAGCAGCAGTAGACCCCTGGGACACCAATAAGTCATGACAACAACTATTAAAGGACGACTTTGACATCAGCACCTTTTACCTACTCATGTCCGGCTAACTTCTACTACTTCTAAGCTTTTGTTTTGCGCTAGTTTCCTCCAGAGTTTCTGCCGGAGATGGGCGTGCTGCTTGCACGGCCCCATCATAGTTGTTTTTAGTAAAAAGACTTAGAAGCGAGTCCCGTCCTGGCCGTGGACGTCAGGGCAGCATGAGAGATAGAACGCCGATGCAAATGAGATAGCCACCTTAGTCACGGGCGTCTGCCTCATCATCCACACAAACTCCAGCACCGCCATGAAGATGGCCACCAGCAGGCCAGCAGACCAGCACCACGAAGATGCCGCCGATGTTCTCCATGCCCAACCCTAGTGAGGGAGGAGAGCGAGAGCGAGAGAGAGAGAGAGAGAGAGAGGGGGTATGGTGAGAAACAACCCAACAACAACTACTACTACAACAACAAAAGCAACCGGATCGACCAGAAGGAATGGGCGGCAGTAGCTCAGGAGGTAGAGCTGGTCTCCTGACAACCGGAAGGTTGCTGGTTCAATCCCCCGGCTCCTCCTCCTAGCCAAGTGTGTCAAGTGTCCCTGAGCAAGACACCTTAACTGCCCCTGGCGAGCTGGCTGTCGCCTTGCGTGGTAGACAGCGCTGTCGGTGTATGAATGTGTGTCTGAATGGTTGAATGTGAGGCCTAAATTGTGTACATTTACCATGGAACAAAATGGAGAGAAACAAACTACATGATACTATCATGATACAATGATTACGGTGTTTCGACACTCAATGCATTCATCACTCTATGCAGTCTACCTGAAGCGGCATCCTTGAGAAAAATCCCTTAACACTACCTGCTGCTCACTGACCTGCACTTGAATTCAGTGCCAGTTGGATACTGAAGTGTCTGCTAAACCACTGCTAAATAGTGCATAGGAAGAGAGTGGCGAGGAGAGGTTCTGGTCCACCTTTGGCCCGATGGTCCTCCTCTTTAGGGCACTTGCCCCCGTCCCACCACTTCCTCTTGAGGATTTCCAGACGGTTGTCTTCCTGCATCCTCAGGACGGCCAGGTCAAACTCATCACGGTACACCGAGCCTGTGGACGGGCAGGAGAGGACGACAGGCTTAGAGCTGCATCCTGAACCAAAGAAAACCACACTCCCAACACCCCTTTGTAGTACATCCCAGAGCCTATATTTCTGTATAACCCACTGATCACCAGCAAGGGTTCCAGTGATAACGTTCTTGTTTCACAAGCAGTGTTCTGGGAAGTGTTCTCTACTCAACTCTCTCTCTCTCTCTCTCATTTCCATCTGCTCTCAACGCCCCCCCAACGTCCTCTTGTGTCCCCAGGGAGACCCGCCCTGCTTCCCCCTGGGTCGGTCCATCGGTCACTGACCCACGGGGAAGCAGGGAGACCCGCCCTGCTTCCCCGTGAGTCAGTCCATCGGTCACTGACCCACGGGGAAGCAGGGAGACCCGCCCTGCTTCGCCCTGGGTCAGTCCATCGGTCACTGACCCGGAAGCATGCCGATGCCGTAGCCCTTGGTGTCCAGCAGGCCTCCGATCTGCGTCAGGTTGCAGTTCCTCTGGCGGTAATACTCGTTCATGGTGCTCTCCAGCAGGAAGGCGTAGTTGGAGTGGAGGACTCGGACGATGCCCTCCTCCGTGCTCTTGACGAACACGCTGGGCTGCTTGGAGTGCATGAAGTTCCACATGCGCTGGTACATCTGGTAGCGCGAGTTCTGGAGAGAGAGAGAGAGAGAGAGAGAGAGAGAGAGAAGTAGGGGTAAAATTGTGTTTACATGGTACACAATTCTGATGTTTCTGTCTATGCTGCTTTGAGTCTCAAAAGTCCCTTGTTGGTTTAGGCAATGGTAAAAGGACTGCCTTTTAAGGACTGTCATCTTCATCTTCATTAACTCACCACCTCCGATTAAATCACATTTATAGCCCTTCTACATGTCCACACTGTGCCTGGGGGAGCGTGTTCTTTTATCACACCTGGAAAAAGGTCATGGTGGACCCGCCGTGCATGCTGCCGTACTCGATGGCCGTCTGGTCGGCCAGGTCGTCCACCGACTCGACGGGCGCCTCCATCCTCTGCACCGTCAGGAAGGCGGCCAGGTTGGCGGTATATGACGAGATGATGATCAGCGTGAAGGCCCACCTGAAGAGAGCGGGAAGAGAGAGACGTTACCTTCTCCTCCCCCACACCCCGTTCACCGGAGGAGGGGGGGTGGCCACAGACAGCGTTCACTCCACAGGGTTGGGTGTGTTGATCGATTGATTCTGATTGGCCAAAAATGTCTCTCTCTCTCTCTCTCTCTCTGTGTCTCTGATTCTCTCTGTTTCACTCTTCGTCTCCCTGTATTTCTCTCTGTCTGTCTGTCTCTGTCTATCGGTCTCTCTCTCTGTTCACAGGAGGTAGGTGTGTGGCCACAGACAAAATGCATTTGCACACACAGACAGATAACATAACACACACACATCAGCGTGCGTGTGCGTCACCTTGGCCCCCTACTATAATGCCGGCTTTTTATATAGCGCTTTTATCCAAAGCGCTTTACAAGTTATGTAAAGTCCTCACATTACCCATTCATACACCGACGGCGGAGTCAGCCATGCAAGGTCAAGTCAAGTCAAGTCAAGTTTATTGTCACTTCACAGTTTACAGTTTAGTATAAAGCAGTGATGTGAAATTCTTGTGTGCAATACCCGACGACAGACAGCAGTTATAGAATAAGATAAAATAAAAATAGATAAAAATAGAATAAAAAATAGAATAAAAAATAGAATAAGGAATATAAAATAAAAATAAAAAATGCAATTTATAAAATGCAAAAATCAGCACAGAAAAGAGCAATATATATATATATAAATCAATGTAATAAAATATACATTGTTATATGTTATACGCCCTTGTTCAGCAGCCTGATGGCCTGACTGTGGAAGCTATCTCTAAGCCTATTTGTACGACACTTGATACTGCGGTATCGCCTGCCTGACGGTAATAGTGAGTAAAGTTCGTGGCTGGGGTGGGCAATGTCTTTTATAATTATTTTGGCCTTGGCCACGCACCGCTGGTTGTAAATGTCCAGGAGGGAGGGGAGCTCACCTCCAACGATATACTGGGCCGTCCGCACCACCCTTTGAAGCGCTCTGCGCTCGAGTGCCGTGCAGTTCCCGTACCAGGCGGTGATACACCCTGTCAGAACACTCTCGATGGTGCCGTTGTAGAATGTTCTCAGGATGCGGGGGCCCATGCTGAATTTCTTCAGACGCCTGAGAAAATACAGGCGTTGTTGGGCCTTTTTCACCACGTGTGTGGTGTGCGTGGACCATGTGAGGTCCTCGGAGATGTGCACGCCGAGGAACTTGAAGCTGCTGACCCTCTCTACTGCAACGCCGTCGATGGAGATAGGGCTGTGCTCTCCCCTCTGCCTCCTGAAGTCCACGATCAGCTCCTTGGTCTTCTTGACGTTGAGGGCGAGGCTGTTCTCCTGGCACCACTGCTCCAGCGATCCGACCTCCTCCCTGTAGGCTGTCTCGTCGTCGCCGGCGATCAGGCCCATCACTGTCGTGTCGTCAGCAAACTTGACGATGACGTTGGAGCTGTGCATAGCCATGCAGTCGTGGGTGTAGAGGGAGTAGAGGAGAGGGCTCAGCACGCATCCCTGGGGGGCTCCCGTGTTGAGGGTCAGTGGCTCTGATGTGGTGCTGCCCATCCTCACCACCTGGCGGTGGTCCGACAGGAGGTTCAGTATCCAGCTGCACATGGATGGGGGTACGCCTAGACCTCTCAGCTTGGTGTCGAGCTTGGCAGGAACTATTGTGTTGAATGCTGAGCTGTAGTCCACAAACAGCATTCGCACATAACAGTTCTTCCCCTCCAAGTGGGAAAGGGCAGTGTGGAGGGCCATGGCAATTGCGTCGTCCGTGGATCTATTTTGACGATATGCAAATTGCCATGGGTCCAGCGTGGTAGGTAACACGGAGCAAATAAAGTCCTTGACCAACCTCTCGAAGCATTTGCTAACGATCGAGGTGAGGGCCACAGGTCTGTAGTCATTCAGGCATGTTACCTTGGTTTGTTTAGGGACAGGCACGATGGTGGATATCTTGAAGACCGCGGGGACAACAGCCTGGGACAGGGAGAGGTTGAAGATGTCTGCAAAGACTCCTGCCAACTGGTCTGCGCATGCTCTGAGGACGCGGCCCGGGATGTCGTCGGGGCCTGCCGCCTTACGGATGTTCAGCCGCTTAAAGGTGCGGCGCACATCCGCCTCCGAGATGCGCAGCTGGCTGGTCTCCCCAGTCGGTGCTGGCTTCGGCGGGCTGCCGTTTACGTCGAACCGAGCAAAAAATGTATTTAGCTCTCCTGGGAGGGAGGTAGAGGAGTTCTCTACACAACTGGTTCTCCCTCTGAAGTTCGTTATATTCTGCAGCCCCTGCCACATACCCCTCGCATCGTGTTTCTTGAATTTATCTTCCACTCTGTCCTTATACTCCCGCTTGGCAGTGACGATGGTCTTACGGAGGTCGTAACGGGCTCTCGTATATTCCTCCGTATTCCCGGAACCAAAGGCGGCGTTACGCGCATGTAGGGCAGCGCGAACATCGCCGTTAATCCACGGTTTCTGGTTGGGATATATCCGAACCGACTTGGTCGGAACAACGTCATCTATGCACTTCTTGATGAACCCGGTGACCGACGACGCGTACTCGTTGATGTTATTGTCCGAGGCAACGCGGAACATGTGCCAGTCAGCGTGATCAAAACAATCCTGCAGCGTAGAATCTGATTGGTCCGACCAGCATTGGACCTCCCTCACAGCGATCGGTTGCTGCTTCAGTCTCTGCCTATAGGCGGGGAGCAGCTGGATAGAGCGGTGATCTGATTTGCCGAACGGTGGGCGGAGGAGGGCCTTGTAGCCATCACGGAAGGGAGTGTAGCAGTGGTCGAGGATCCGCTCGCCCCGTGTGTTGCTCTTTATGTGTTGGTAGAACTTCGGGAGAACCTTCTTCAGGTTCGCCTTGTTGAAGTCCCCCGCTACGATGAGAGCAGCCTCGGGGTGGGCCGACTCCTGTTCGCTGATAGCCCCATACAGTTCCTTCAGCGCTGTGTCCGTGTTGGCTTGTGGGGGAATGTAAACAGCGGTCACGGTTACCGCTGTAAACTCCCGAGGTAGCCAGTATGGACGGCACATAAGCATCAGGTACTCCAGGTCCGGGGAACAGAAAGACTTGAGGGGATGTACATGACTTTGGTTGCACCAAGATCTGTTTATCATGAGACATACCCCCCCTCCGCGATCTTTACCGGAGAGAGCCTTTGTTCTGTCCGCCCGGTGTACGGAAAATCCCGTCGGCTCGATAGCTGCGTCGGTAACCCCCTCCGACATCCATGTCTCCGTAAGGCAGATAATGCAATTGTCCCTAGTTTCCCGGTGGAATTGAATACGAGCCTGTAGTTCGCTTAACTTATTGTCCAGAGACTGTACATTAGCCAGTAGAATGGTGGGTAGTGGGGGAAGATCGGATCGACATCTCAGCCTGACTAGCACGCCGGCTCGCTTCCCTCGCTTCCTCCGGCGACGCTTGCGCGTAATCGTGCCCAAAATGGACGGAGATAATCCAGCTGTGACTTCGGGCGGGACGTCCGAGTCGAAAGAGTGAAAAAACTCCGGTAGGCGGCGAGCGACTGTCGATCTGATCTCCCAAAGTGTGCAAAAGTTATAAGTGAACTTGCTGCTAACATCCTGAACTAAAAAAGTTGCAATAAAAAGAATAAATAACAAAAAACTGCGTCGTCGTGCGGGAGCTCGCGACACGGCAGCCATCTCGTACGGCGCCATACTCCATACTCCATACTCCATACTCCCATAACCCTAACGTCAGGAGCAGTTAGGGTTAGGGTGTCTTGCTCAAGGACACCTCGACAGCTTTTGCTAGGAGGAGCCGGGGGATCGAACCAGCGACCTTTTGGTTGTGAGACGACCGCTTTACCTCCTGAGCTATACTGCCGCCACTACTCACCACACTCCGCTGACGCAGCGGGTGGACAGGGCCCGGGGGGCGATGGTGGAGCCCTGCTGCATGAACCCTCCCACTGGGAACCAGAAGCTGTTCCCCAGGGAGTACTGGTTGATCAGCAGGTTGCAGCGGCCCTTCAGACACGGGTGGGGGTTGAACCACTCGTACGGCGTCAGCCTGCGCAGGAGAAGGAGGAGAAGAAGATAAAGATGAAGAAGAAGAAGAAGATGAACGCCCCAAACAGGCGGCGTGGGTGGAGGAGGGGTTGGTGGAGAGGGTGAGTGATGGAAGGAAAAGAGAATTGTGTTTTTATTTTTTGAAGGAGGGAACAGAAGAAGCTAAAAATTAAGTGTTGGCGAGACAAAAGTGTCACGGGGAAAGTGAGAGAGACAGAGAGAGAGAGAGACAGAGGAAGAGGAAAAAAAGATAGTGAAAGAGAGAGAGAAAGAGCGAGAGAGAGAGAGAGAGAGAGAGAGAGAGAGGCAGTGGGGGCGGGGGGGATGGGGGATGGGGGAACCAAGGAGGGACCAAGGAGACGGCACAAAGTCACCTTGGCTCTCGCTGCTGCTCGGTCCCCGTGAGCCATCTCCATACTCAGAGTGAGTGAAGGCTCACTGATTGGCAGAATCCAATAGATCAGAGCTATAAGGCATGAGTCATTCTGAGACATGGGAGGGGAAGGAAGGTGAGGCTGAGCTCCTCCACCACCGCCGACCAACAATTCAATCCACTGATGTTAAAAAGCAAACCCCCGCGAAACGACTCGCACTTAGCACAATTACATGACATGGCTGACCGATGACACGTATAAGAACTCAGAACACAGCTTTATTTTTATTTTTTATTACTGTATCCTTTCTTCCCGTCGTTAAGTCTTTTCTTCATTTGATTTCTTTCCTTTGCTCTTTATCTGTCTATATCCCTTCACACTCTCTCTCTCCGTAACCCTCTCTCCCTATTCTCCCCCCACCCCCCCCCCCCCCACCCCACCCCCCCCCCCACAGACACACACACACGTCTCTTTTATACATACTTTTTGGTTAAACCTCCGTTTATCCAACGAGAGAACACAACTGAACTTTGGAATCTCGATATATCGGTTTGTACACTGTGTGTGTGTGTGTGTGTGTGTGTGTGTGTGTGTGTGTGTGTGTGTGTGTGTGTATCGCCACCGCTACCTGGCGACCAGGAAGAGGACACAGCTGACGGCGAGGTAGGCCAGCAGCATGAAGAGCCAGACCCCGGGGGAAAAGGGATCCAGGAAGGAGAAGTAGCCCGGCCTGCGGCCCTGCAACACACGGGAGAAACAACAACAGCAACAACAGTGAGAGACGTCGTGTTGGGACGCTGGACGGAGGGCCTCTGCTGCAGAAAACCCATATCTACAGGTGCTACCATAGCTGATGTTAGCCTGTGGTACAAGGGTTAGGGTGAGGGTTGACACCAAACAACACCATCTATTAACAGCAGTGGAAGCTCGTCCATTGAAGAAAGGGAGGACCATCCTCCATAAGATTTCAGATAAAAAATAAACTTGCAAGAGAAAAAATAAAATTTAGAGTTATCTGTGAAAATACATATCAGTTACTATTTTAACACTTTGAAGGCACAACAATCGTGTCCCCGTGTCAAAATACCAACAGCACTCCCTACCGCGATTGAAAATGACTATACGAAGGTCCGTCTTTCCCAAGCTCCCCATTGAAGTCCCCATCACCATCAAACTTCACCAAGTTTCACCAATAGCACCTTCGAGGAATATACGAGAGCCCGTTACAACCTCCGTAAGACCATCGTCACTGCCAAGCGGGAGTATGGAAGGACAGAGTGGAAGATAAATTCAAGAGCCACGATGCGAGAGGTATGTGGCAGGGGCTGCAGACGATAACGAACTTCAGAGGAACCAGTTGTGTAGAGAACTCCTCTACCTCCCTCCCAGGAGAGCTAAATACTTTTTTTGCTCGGTTCGACGTAAACGGCAGCCCGCCGAAACCAGCACCGCCTGAGGAGACCAGCCTGCTGAGCATCTCGGAGGCGGATGTACGCCGCACCTTCAAGCGGCTGAACATCCGTAAGGCGGCAGGCCCCGACGACATCCCGGGCCGCGTCCTCAGAGCATGCGCAGACCAGTTGGCAGGAGTCTTTGCAGACATCTTCAACCTCTCCCTGTCCCAGGCTGTTGTCCCTGTGGTCTTCAAGATGTCCACCGTGCCTGTCCCTAAACAACCCAAGGTAACATGCCTGAATGACTATAGACCTGTAGCCCTCACCTCGATTGTTAGCAAATGCTTCGAGAGGTTGGTCAAGGACTTTATTTGCTCCGTGTTACCTGCCACGCTGGACCCATGGCAATTTGCATATATTCCAAATAGATCCACGGACGACGCAATTGCTATGGCCCTCCACACTGCCCTTTCCCACCAGGAGGGAAAGAACAGCGAATGCTGTTTGTGGACTACAGCTCAGCGTTCAACACAATAGTTCCTGCAAAGCTCGACACCAAGCTTAGAGGTAGCTGGATACTGGACCTCCTGTCGGACCGCCGCCAGGTGGTGAGGATGGGCAGCACCACATCAGAGCCACTGACCCTCAACACGGGAGCCCCCCCTCTACACCCACGACTGCATGCCTATGCACAGCTCCAATGTCATTGTTAAGTTTGCTGATGACACGACAGTGATGGGCCTGATTGCCGGCGACAACGAGACTACCTACAGGGAGGAGGTCGGATCGCTGGAGCAGTGGTGCCAGGAGAACAGCCTCGCCCTCAACGTCAAGAAGACCAAGGAGCTGATCGTGGACTTCAGGAAGCAGAGCACAGCCCTATCTCCATCGACGGTGTTGCAGTAGAGAGGGTCAGCAGCTTCAAGTTCCTCGGCGTGCACATCTCCGAGGACCTCACATGGTCCACGCACACCACACACGTGGTGAAAAGGGCCCAACAACGCCTGTATTTCCTCAGACGTCTGAAGAAATTCAGCATGGGCCCCCGCATCCTGAGAACATTCTATAACGGCACCATCGAGAGTGTTCTTACAGGGTGTATCACCGCCTGGTACGGGAACTGCACCGCACTCGAGCGCAGAGCGCTTCAAAGGGTGGTGCGGACGGCCCAGTATATCGTTGGAGGTGAGCTCCCCTCCCTCCTGGATATATACAACCAGCGGTGCGCAGTGGCGAAGCGTGTCTATCACAACTGGACCTTCTGTAGACCAGGGGTTCCCCAACTTTTCAGCCCGCGACCCCCAACATAACAGCCCTAGAGCGCATAACACACACACTATCACCGGAGGGACTGGAACATTAAAAACAACGTGTGCACAGATCTTCACCATCGCGAACATCGTGAAGTCCAAGGGGGGGGGGGGGGATCCAACGTGAAGTCCAAGGGGGTGGGGGGGGGGGGGGGTCCAACGTGATGTCCAAGGGGGGGGGGGGGTAATCGCGTGTGAAAAAAATTGTGTAGCTTTTTTTCAGCTGCAAATGATACTGTCGTGAATCTGTCGGAATCAGAATTCCTTTATTCGTCACCCTTACATATTAAACAGACTTACATAATAAAAATATCTATGCACACGTTATTATTAACAATAATAATAATAATAATAATAATAATAATACAAATTATAATAAAAAATAAAAAATATTAAATAAAAACCTCATGGTCACATCAAGAGGATTCTGAAATCATCTCGCGACCCCCCCCCCCTCGGGGTCCCACGACCCCCCCTCGGGGTCCCGCGACACCCACTTTGGGAACCCCTGCTGTAGACCACTTGTCATTGGCACTTTCACCTGTCAAAATGTAAGTGAAAAGGTGAAAGTGCTAATGACAAGACATATGCAAATTAGGTGATTATTGATCGCGGTTTTGTAACTCTTAGTTACGTTAAGTCTTTTCACGTTAAGCGATGCAAAGAAAGATCAAGTCCAAACTCTCAATTCAAATGCACAACAATGCTTAACAAACCCAAGTCAGCCATTAACTAATCAGTCAACAAGTGTGTGGAAACAAAATGCAACAACCTGCTCAACGAGATGCAACACTGCGACAAAACCAGCAAAGACAAATGAGTCTCACTCACCAATGATGTTCACTTAAAGACCAAATCCATTCTCCTGTCCTTCTGGATGAATGGTGCAACCACCATCAGGTCATAAAGCTGATCGCTTTTCAGATCCAAAATAAGTTGCCTTTCCAATTCCCTGCCCTCTGGTCGGTCCCAGCAGTAGAGTCTCTCGTGGCTAGTAGAGCCTGTTAGCCACGGTATCTTTCCCAGTTGCTAGCCTGAAAATGGCGAACATAATCTGCTTTAACAACTTGATTCAGCTCAAGATTGTCAGGTGTTGGACGGCCTTTTTTTAATAATGTCCATCTTTACATTGAATGGTCGTCTTGAAAATGGTTCCGACAATAAATCTGCAACGACATCATCTTCGCCTGTTGCCATTTTGACGTAAAATCCTACGTAGAAAAAATGTAGCACTACGCTAGATCCACTCTCACTCCAGCCACCTTGCACCTTCTAGCTCCATATTGAGCTGCGGGGAAATCTGAAAGAATACGCCCATTGGCTACAAATCACTATATGATTGGTTGATCAAATTGTCAATCCAAACGTATGCTCTCATTCAGTCTAAGGGCCAAAGTATGCGGGAGTACTTTGGTTGAAGGATATTCTTCCCAGCAACCCAGACAAATATCTGATTGGTTGCATTGTTTTTCCAATACAAAACCACTCAAATGCGTTGTGCATGGACCGAGAAAGACAAACAAATCAACGTAACTGTAATATAACAGATAACAACACAGATACGATTCTCATTTATTCATTTTATTTAAATTGTATTACATTTTATTAAATTGTATTACATTTTATTAATACAATTAATTCGATTTTTTTGGTTTCATCTGAGAGTTCCAGGGTCTTCTCTGAATACCTTGAAGGCCCTGACGCTTCACCACTGGCGGTGCGTGGCCAAGGCCAAACGAATTATAAAAGACATTGCCCACCCCAGCCACAAACTGTACTCACTGTTACCGTCAGGCAGGCGATACCGCAATATCAAGTGCCGTACAAATAGGCTTAGAGATAGCTTCCACAGTCAGGCCATCAGGCTGCTGAACAAGGGCGTATAGCATATAGCAATGTATATTTTATTACATTGATTTATATATACATATTGCTCTTTTCTGCGCCGATATTATGCATTTTATAAATTGCATTTTTATTTTTTTACTTTATTCTATTTTTATCTTATTTGTATAACTGCTGTCTGTCGTCGGGTACTGCACATAAGATTTTCACATCACTGCTTTATACTTGTAAACTGTGATAAGACAATAAACTTGACTTGACTTCCTTCCTCCCCTACTTTGACAACCACAGGCCGCCACTGATTTACAGTAACGCCAGTAGTGAACAGCATGCCAATAAGAAATCTGTACGACAACTCAATATGGCCCCCCCTTGTTGGACTTCACGTTGGACTTTACCCCCGTCGGACGGTGATAGTGGGGGGTTGCCAGTCTCTAGCACTGTTATTTTGGGGGTCGCAGGGCTGAAAAGTTTAGGAACCCCTGCCTTAGAGCAGTGGTTCCCAACCTTTTTTGTCTTGTGTACCCCTTGAGCTGGTAGCTTAGTCATTCTAAGTACCCCCTCACTCAATTGGATGATTTGCCTTACATTTTCTCTTATATTAAACCTTTTGTAATTGTATTTAACCAAACTACTCATTAAATAAATGAAAATCACTTTTATAACTCACCCTTAATACAAATTAATTTAAACTGACACTTAAAAATAAAATAATACTCACTTGCATGCATATGAGGCTCCGCCCACAACTCAACGTAGAATAGAATAGTGCAATAGAAACAACAACAATAACAGTATAAACAGTGTAAACAGTGCAAGTACAAGAACAGCAGCAACCACACTAGAACAAAACAAGATAAAATAGAATACAATAAAATATAATATAATAATATATATAGATATATAGATATTCAACCTATTTTATTAAGTCACTAGAGCTTTTAATGAGACACTTGAGCTTGCTTATCTTTCATAAGCTTTGATAGTTCTGGGGGCAGTATGGCCACAGCCGTCACTAGGCTGCTCTCCACATTTAGTCTGTTCCTCTGCTTGGTTTTGATGTGAGTCAGGGCCGAGAAGGTAACTTCACACATATAGGTAGATCCAAAAGGCAAGAGTTCATTCAATGCACATTTCCCCAGCTCTGGATATGCGATATGCGAGTCCTTGTGTTGAAGTGAGAGGTTAAGCTCATTAAGCTTTGAGAAGACATCGGCAAGATATGCCAGCCGTGCAACCTGAAAACCTGAAAAACCTGAAAAACCACTGCGAGAGGATGAGAGTGCTGTATCAGGAAAGCAGACACCTCAGTGCGAAGTTCAAACAGCCTGGATAGTGTTTTGCCACGCGACAACCAGCGGACGTCTGTGTGAGGCAGTAGCTGCCCATGCTCTGCCCCGCTGTCTTGACACAGAGTTTGAAATAGTCGGTGATTCGTAGGTCTAGACTGAATGAAATTAATCACCTTAACTGCGTCATCCATTACAGCACTTAACTCGGGGCTCATCCTTTTACTGGTGAGAGCCTCCCGGTGGATAATGCAGTGATTCCACTTAATTTCGGGGTTTACCTTCATCACACGTCCATGCAACCCACGCACTTTCCCCGTCATCACAGCTGTGCCGTCGGTACAGATGTGACTGCAGGATTTCCACTCAAGATTGTTTTCTTTGAAAAAGCTGTTAATCACCTGAAATATTTCTTCGCCAGTTGTCTGTCCTGTTAGCTTCTTGCAAAACAAAATATGCTCATGTATGTCAGACTCTTCAGCATAACACGCAAAGGCCAGGAGCTGAGCCTCCCCACTCACATCCATCATTTCATCCAACTGTAGAGCGAACTGACCGGCTCTTTTAATTTTATTCACCACCTGTCCAACCATATTAGCGGACATGTCATCGATCCTGCGGCAGATTGTGTTGTTCGATAATGGAACGGTTTTCAGCACGTCTGCTGCTTTCTGGTTCAGCATAGTTTCAGCCAAAATGATCGCGGCAGGGAGAAACAGATCTTCTGCAATTGAATGTGTCACAGCATAGGATGCCTCCATTGCTTTGCTCGACACACTTGCCGCTTTCTTTAATGTAGTCTGACATGACTTGAATTCGGACAGTTTTCGTTTGAAAAAGTCCTCTGTTTTACCGACATTCCCGGCTTGTTTGGTGCTCTGGTGCCGCTGCAGGTGGGCTGATGGCTTCATTGAATTATTTGCCAACACTGTGGCTGCGGTGGATCATCAGATGTAGTAAATCCATAAACAATGTATTTGTCAGTGAACTGCCGGTGTTTGGTCTTGTCCACTTTTTTTTTCTTTTCACTGGGCTCACCCGGTTTCTCAGCGACGGTACCGTTATTAGTGCGTTTAACACTGCCCAACCATGCATCCATTTTCCAGAGTTATGAGCACCCGTCTCACAGACCGCATCGCAGGTTTCATTTTGCGGTTTCATTACGTGGGTCTTAGATTGCTAAGCATTGCTAAAATGTGTTACATTTTTTTTAAATAATAATAATATATATATATATTATAAATAAATTGCAATCCCTAATCTTTCTACGTACCCCCTGCAATCCCATCACGTACCCCTGGGAGTCCGCGTACCCCCGGTTGGGAATCACTGCCTTAGAGTATATTACACCACAAGAACAGCGCCACGAGTCCATACATCTCATTTAGCTAGGCTATAGATTAGCATTTTGTGTCAGGTTGTCTGTTTACTCCCAGAAGAGTAGGAGTCAAATAACAGACTCAAACGTTATCCCTACTGTTGATTTATTTCACCCAAGCGCAGAACATTGGTTGTCCAGAATAGAGGGGAGGAGGGGAGGGGCACATATGTTTGTGCTGTGCTGGAAGCATGGGGCGAGTTATGGGTGGTAATCTGTATGTTTGGATTGGTAGCCCGTGTTAGTGTGGACTAAGTGGCTAAAACAGGGGTTGGCAGCCAGTAGGCCAGTGGGGATCGAGGGGTTAATGACTAATGTTTCATTATCCTGCACCAACAGCCACTTTCCTCAAAATGAACAATTACTAATGAAATAGAACCAGGCACTAAAGTGATTGTACCACGTGTGTGTGTGTGTGCTTGTGGACGTGTGCATGCCAGTGGTGAAGCGCCAGGGCCTTCAAGGTATTCAGAGAAGACCCTGGAACTCTCAGATGAATAATTGTATTAATAAAATGTAATACAATTGAATACAATTTAATTACAATGAATAAATGAGAATGGTATCTGTGTTGTTATCTGTTATATTACAGTGTTACGTTGATTTGTTTGTCTTTCTCGGTCCACAACGCATTTGAGTGGTTTTGTTTTGCAACCAATCAGATATTTTTCTGGGTTGCTGGGAAGCATATCCTTCAACCAAAGTACTCTCCTTTGACTGAATGAGAGCGTACGTTTGGATTGACAATTTGATCAACCAATCATATAGTGATTTGTAGCCAATGGGCGTATTCTTTCAGAAGTCCCCACAGGTCCATAGTGCACTAGAAGGTATACTGGCTCGAGCGTAGTGCTACGTTGGTTTTTCCTACGTAGGTTTTTTACGTCGAAATGGCAACAGGTGAAGACGATGTTGTTGCGGAATTGTTGTTAGTAACCTTTTCAAGACGACCATTCAGTGAAAAGATGGACATTATAAAAACGTTTTATAAACTTAAAAACTATTCTAAAAACATAAATTATAAAAACTGCCATAGCTATTGAAAGGTAACTTATTTTGGATCTGAAAAGCAGTAATCAGCTTTATGACCGGGTTATCGATCCATCCAGAAGGACAGAAGAATGGATTTGGTCTTTAAGTGAACATCATTGGTGAGTGAGACTCATTTGTCTTTGCTGGTTTTGTCTCAGTGTTGCGTCTCGTTGAGCTGGTTGTTGCATTTTGTTTCCACACACTTGTTGACTGATTAGTTAATGGCTGTCTTGAGTTTGTTAAGCATGGAAGGTCCAGTTGTGATAGACATGGTTCGCCACTGGTGCATGCGTGTGCATGTGTGTGTGTGTGTGCTTGTGGACGTGTGCATGCGTGTGTGTGTGTGTGTGTGTGTGTGTGTGTGTGTGTGTGTGCTTGTGGACGTGTGCATGCGTGTGTGTGTGTGTGTGTGTGTGTGTATCGGCCTCGTTGCATATTTGTAGGATTGCACTTTTCTATATGGCCTTATTCAACAAGCTGAAAAATGTACAAACAAATGTCTTCCAGCACAGCCAGTAGCTACCACACAACACAGCAAACCACACAACATTTAAAATGTCTGTCTGATAGCGGACCAATACACGTATTAAGAAGTAAACAAACAGCAGAGAGGAGAGGGGGCAGCACGCCTGTTTCCATGGTAACCCTGATGTTGTTACGATGACAAGCAGTACCGATACTCCACTGCAATGCGGAAGCCATGTCTCTATTCCATAGGAGATGTGTACAAGAAGAGCAGACCTACAGAGGAAGGAACGGAGAGGAAATATTACAAGAACCCTCAGAACAATTTTCATCAAATAAACCAAATGATCTTGGGCCTTTATCCTGATAAACGAAGCCACGATGGGCTTGCTACAGAGATGAAAGTCCACACACAGCCCTGTAATGAGTTCCCTATTAGTCTAAGTGAGTAAAACAGGAGGCTGTGGTGGAAACGACAACAGAGAGTCAGCCCCGTTATTACCGGGATCCAAACCAGCCTGCTTATCTGAACGCCGCTCGGATTATACGCGTAAACAGATGACGATAACTATCAGAAAATCCATCTGGAGCACTGCGGAGCGCTGTGGACACCCAACGCATATCCAATAGTTTGTTCACGGAGAGCCGGTAATGACTCAGGACGGTTAATGACTTTGCACGGCTCCCCGGGACGCCACCGGGTACAGCGTAGGAGCGAGAGGCGTTATGTGCTGACATGGTCAGACAATGCCTGCCCTCTCCTTAGGGGTCGCCAAGGTGCCATTAAGAATACACAGCGTGACACCGGCACGCCAAACACAACAGATGGAGGAAGAGACAAGCTGATCTGATGGGAGAGACTGCACCGTTATATGTCACTGTGACTCCCAGGAAACAAATTAAAACCTGTGTCAAACAGTGCAGCTACAAGAGCAAAAAGAATGGAAAAAAAAGACAAATGTCAAATGTTTTCACGGTTTTGGTTTTGTCTAGTTCACAGACTGACTCACACTGTGCAATCACAGTGCCATGTGCTTGGATAACACAGGCAATGTTTGTGTATTGGCTCACACAGAGAGAGAGAGAGAGAGAGAGAGAGAGAGACTGACTTGTTGGCCGTATACTGTAATCTCATCACTCTGGCTTCCTTTCTCTCTTACACACACACACACACACATGCACGCACGCACGCACACTACGCACACTAGAAATACGGCCACTAATCGAAGAAATAACCTGGCAAACATCACGTTCTGTCACTTCTTCCTGACGTCCTCCTGACCTCTGCAGCTCAAAGGTTTTGGACGGCGAGTGTCTTTAAAAATAAAAGCTCTGAAGACGCATGCGAAGATTCATGTGCAACTCTGTGGACACTGAGTGGCTTTGCAAGAGGAATGAAATCTCAGAGGAATGAAATAAAGAAGATAAAGAAGTGGGTGAGAGAAGAAAGTAAGGGAAGGGGAAAGAGACGATAAGACAAGAAAAAAGGAAAGCCAGGAGATGAGAGGAAACGGACAGTGTTTGCAGGTAATTAATACCCAGCAGGTGGCCTTGTTTTACTGTAGTTGCCCTTCTTATTGATCAAACAAACTAAAATAAATAAACAGCAGGTCTCTTGTGGAACACACCGTGTCTCAGATCAATAGCCACTGGATGAGAACAAAACAAAGCGAAGTCATACCGATTCCAAATGCTGTTCCAACTGTTGAGGGCCTGCTGAGCGACAGCCTGAACCCAGAACTGAGAACTTAGAGCGAAGAGAGACACGCTGAAAATAGTCTGAAAGACTAGCAAGAGGGGAAACCATTCTGCAACAGAGAGGAAAGAACTTTTTTTTTTTTTTTTATAATTTTATTTTCATTTTCAACCAGCATGGATACAGGATATGGTCAGAATCAAACAGAAAGACATGTATAATCCACTTTGGTTATTTTTTCCACCCCCAATCCCTCCCACCAGTTCCCTCCCATCAGCGAGCAATTAGGGTAGTGAAAGCAATGACTTTCGAGTATTTTATGGGAATAGGCATATCCTCTGGTGCCACTCCAAAGATTGCGATTGTAGGGGAAGGGTCAATTTTGATTCCAAATATTACAGAAAAAGTATCAAATATAGATGTCCAATAGTTATATAAATTTGGACAAGTCCAGAATGTATGAACGAGAGAGCCCGTCATCGTCTTGCACCTATTGCACAAAGGATCTGTCCCTGGATATATCTTAGCCAACTTCTCCTTTGAGAAATGCAGACGGTGTAACACCTTAAACTGCAGGAGCCCATGTCTGGCACATATCGAGGAGGAGTGAACATTCCGGAGAATAGATTGCCATTGTTCATCTGAAAATTCCACAGAGAGATCATCCTCCCAATGAGATTTAATAATAGTGAGAGAAGGGGAATGTAGGGTCGACAACATATCATACAATACTCCAATCGCTCCCCTTCTGTATATGTTAACATCTAGAAATTCATCTAAAGTTGTTTTTTCAGGCATATTTGGAAATTGAGGACATCTGTTGCGTACAAAGTCACGAATTTGCATATAACGGAAAAAGTGAGTCCGAGGGATGTCATGTTTTTGAGTCAGCTGAGTAAAAAAAAAAACCTTGTCAATATACAGATCTTTAAAACTAGATATACCCTTATTGCTCCAGATCTTAAAGGCAGAGTCCAATAGGGACGGTGGGAACATATGATTACAGGGGATTGGTGCCCGAGACGACATTGATTGTAGACCGAACCTTTTCCTACATTGTATCCAGATTCTAAGAGAGTGATGCACTATCGGGTTATATCGGTAAGCGTCTAATTTCAACGGAAGGGCTGAACTAATCAAAGCTTGCAATGAGGTTTTTCCGCAGTGGGAGGACTCAATATGCAACCACGCTGGAGCCTCAGTCGACAGATCCCCCATCCAGTAAAGAATATTACGTGTGTTTGCTGCCCAATAATAAAATTGAAAATTTGGCAAAGCCAGCCCCCCTGACAAATGAATGCAGAGATCTGTTTATCTAATGTGTCAAAGAATTGTCTCGGTAAATAAACTGGGACGCACTGAAAGATATATAAGAATTTGGGCAGGACATTCATTTTAACAACGTTAACACGACCAATTACTGATAAAGGAAGCCTGTCCCATCTTTGAAGGTCTATGATGATGATCCGCTACCACCTTAAATTGAAATGCCTCAAATGAGATCTCCTTAGCTTCACTGTTAACAGCTAACAACTCGCTTTTGTGCATATTCAATTTATATCCAGAGATACAGCCGAAATCTCTGAAAATGGTAAGAGCATGGGGAAGCGATTCCAAGGGGTCAGACACATAAAGTAACAGGTCGTCAGCATAGAGGGATAATTTGTGTTCTAGGCCAGCCCTGTGAATTCCCCTGATCCTGTCCTCCGTTCGCAACTTTATAGCTAAAGGTTCTATAGATATCGCAAACAGGAGAGGGGACAATGGGCACCCCTGTCTGGTTCCACGATTAAGTGGAAAATAGGGGGAGCATACATAATTTGTCTTGACACGAGCCATGGGCGAGTTATACAAGAGCCTTACCCACGAAATGTACCTTTCACCTAGACCGAATTTTCCAAGAGAATAAAGCAAATAATCCCACTCCACCCTATCGAACGCCTTTTCGGCATCCAGTGACAGAACAATCTCAGGTGTCGAAGATGAAGGGGTATATAAAATATTAAATAGCCTACGCAAATTAAAGAAGCCCTGTCTGCCCTTTACGAATCCTGTCTGATCCGGAGATATCATAGAAGGCAACACGTGTTCTAATCTGAGAGCTAGAGTTTTAGACAGTATTTTACAGTCGACATTCAAAAGTGATATTGGGCGATAAGACGAACATTGCAATGGGTCTTTATTTGATTTTAACAGAAGTGAAATTTGTCGCTTGCTGGAGAGTAGGAGGCAGGCACTCCGAGTTGAAGGATTCCGAGTACATGTCCAGCAAGAGCGGAGACAGTTTGTCACTGAATACCTTAAAGAATTCCACCGGAAAGCCATCTGGACCGGGTGATTTACCAGACTGCATTGATTTAATAGCCAATTTGATTTCTTCTAAGGTAATATGCTGATCAAGTTCACTTCTGTCATCGTCCCCCAGAGTTGGAAACACCAGGTCCCCAAAAAATGCATCAAACACTTCAGGGTTTTTTAACGAGTCTGAATTATAAAGTTTAGAATAAAAATGTTGGAAACTCTCATTTATTATTTTAGGGTCCTTAGAGGCGTGTCCAGATTGGGTTTCAATTTCAGGGATCATATGCAAAGCTTCCGATTTACGAATTTGGTGAGCTAAAATCTTGGATTGTTTGTCCCCATGCTCATACCATGACTGTCTGGATCTGTGCATCAGCTGTTCAGTCTGCTTAGTGGAGAGTAAATTGAATTCCGTTTGTAAATTTAGTCTTTGTTTATAAAGGTCTGGAGACGGTGCCATTGAGTGCTGCTGATCCAGCTTCTTAATGAGAGCCGCTAATTCAGTTAAGCGCTTTTCTTTCTGCTTTCTAATAAACGAACAGTACGAAATTATATGGCCCCGTAGAAATGCCTTTAAGCTCTCCCAAATAGTGCCGAATGTTACATCAGCAGTCATATTTGTTTCCAGGAAAATGTCAATTTGCTGCGAAATATGTTGGACAAAACCGTTATCAGACAGTAATAGGGGACTGAGACTGATGTGTAAACCGAGTGCTGGTTTGGAAAGTTGAGCTCTAGAGTGAGGGGACTGTGATCCGAAATTACTATACTATTATATGTGCAGGTCTTAACATTAGGAAACAGTTTTTGGTCAACAAAAAAATAATCAATCCGTGAATACGTTTGGTGAACAGGAGAAAAGAAAGAATATTGTCTAGCTAATGGAAAGAGAGATCGCCAAGCATCAACAGCACCGTATGACTCCAAGTACGACTTTAGAACCAAAGAGGACTTTGACATAACACAGGATCTTGTCGAGGATCTATCCAACATCGGGTCCATTGTGGTATTCATATCTCCCCCAAGGATCAACTGATGTGTATCTATATTGGGCAAGCAGTAAAGGAATTTTTTGAAGAATGTACTATCATCCCAATTAGGGGCGTACACATTTGCCAAAATGAGAGGGGTATTATATAACGAACCCACCACTACCACATAGCGACCCTGTGGATCAGTGTTTACACTTGAGACAATAAATGGGGTAGATCTATGAATAAGAATCGCGACACCCCGTGCTGTATTGTTAAACGTTGAATGGAATAATTGACCAACCCAGTTTCTCCTAATTCTCGAGTGGGATGCATTTCTCAGATGAGTTTCCTGAAGAAAAGCTATATTCACCTTGAGGTACAGAAGATGAGACAATACCTTATTACACTTGAGTGGACGGTTCAGTCCTCTGACATTCCAACTGATAAGGTTGACTTGGCAACCATTAACTTTCGAGGTTGTAGTGGAGGGTGTCACCATCCTGACTCACTGGGGAGAATATGAAAGACCCTGCACACGCGTTGCACAGGTAGACTGTATGAAAAAGAACAGTTGTATGACTTCAGAGCAAGAGAAGATGTGAAACAAAAACAAAAAAACAAACCAGAACACAGATAACAAAACATTGACCCCCCCTCCCCAATATCCCCCCATGTCATCTCTAAGACAACCAAAAAAGCCCAAGCTTTTGTAGCTTCTCTGGAGAACACAACACTCAATAGAACCCTGGTCCTACAATTAAAAGAATATTGTCCAAAGTTATACCCCATGCATTTGAACATTGCAACCAAACAACTACTCTCCACACACAAGATAAAAGTGAGAGCAAAATAAACAAATAATGTTATCAAAAAAGCAATATTATAAAAATAAGAGCACCTAAAAAAAAATAATAATAAATAAATTTAAAAAAATAAAATAAAATAAAAATAAAAATAAACACTACAATAATAAACCTTAATAATAATAAAACACAATATTGTACTTTTAAATTAAAAAATTAGAATTAATTATTATTATATATCTTTTTTTTCCCCCTCCCCTTATATATATAAATCCCCGCCCCCCCCCGGAATGTCCAACGAATGAAAACAAGCGCCTCTCAACGTGAGCGAACCGCCGCCCCCCGGAGTGTCAAAAGACGGAAAACAAGCGCTCCTCAACGTTAGCGAGGCAACGCCCCCCTGGATTTTCAAAGCCTGAAAACAAGCGCCTCCCTACGTGAGAGAAGCGCTGTCTTCCAGGGCGACCCAATGAAAGAAAACGAGCGCACCAGGCGAACGTTAACCTTCTCCAACCCGATAATAAATAGCCGTTTCAGTAACCATACTGGTATGTCCACTGTTATTGACCAGTTGACGGCGAAGGCAACAGAGTGGAGTTTATGAACTAGAAATAACATTAGTCCCCCACGCTTACAACTGGACTATTATAGCATGCTAAGAGGGTATGGATGGCAGCACACGCATTGTAGGATGCATATTAATCTAAACATACCCTCTGTTCAACCTGGGGCTGGATGCCGGCTACATCTTGTCTGCGATGAAATCCTTCACAGCCTGCGGGGTGTCGAACATGTTCTCCTCCCCCTGGAAGGATACTCGGAGACGGGCAGGATATACGAGGCCATAGCGGACCCCTTCTTTCCCCCGGAGCAGCTTCTTCACCTCGATGAACTCAGCCCTGCGTTTACTCAGGCCAGCACTGAAGTCGGGAAATATCATGACCTGTCCGCCTTGGAACTCCAGCCGTCCCTTCTCCCTGGCTAGGCGCAGAACCTGCTCCTTCTCCTGGAAGTAGTGGAATCGTGCGAGGAAAGACCGTGGGCGACCCCCGTTCGCTGGTCCCGTTCGATGCGCGCGATCCAAAGTCGGTGGAGATTGTAAACCGCCGGGTCCCCCCAGGATTTCAGTAAGAAGGTTGGCAACAAATTTTGTGGGGTTCCCCGACTCCAAACCCTCCTTCACATGTAGAATGCGTATGTTGCATCTCCTTCCTCTATTCTCCAAGTCGTCTGTCTTAGCCTGCAGTATCTTGTAATTATCATACAACTGGTCATATTGCTTCTCCATGGCTTCCAGGCGGGAGTCCAGGCCATTTAGCCCCTCTTCGTGTTCCTGTAGGGTGCCCTCGCAAGTTTCCAGAGCCGCTTTAAGTGGGGAGACCGCTCGCCTTATCTCCTCTCTCAGTGCGTTGTTCTCCTCGTGAATGACGGACTGGACTATGTTACGGATGGCTTTCAGTAAATTCTCGTCCACAGCATTGCCAGCATTAGCCGTCAGGTTGCTAGCTTGACTGGGTCCGGGAGTGGGTTTGACGGGTTTCGGGGGCATACTGTCTAAAATGTATTAACAAAAATAGTAAAAAATTTAAACAATGAGCTCTCTCTCGAATGTAAAAGAATAAAGGCTGTTCTGTCGCAAATTGACATGTTGTACAGCTTAATTATTATAAGGATTCAGGACCTCGTGGTTCTTGCGACTACTCCATAGCGCGCCCCTAGTGGTTCTCCGAGTTTTGCTATTTTAAGATATACAATTAGGCACGATTTAAAAAACGTTTAGTAAAAATGATTGTTTTCTCTTTGATATTTTAAGTTTATTTATTTTGACATGTTAATTCTGGATGCTTGGTTTGTGTGCGCTTGCAGACATTGAGGATGAAATAACTTAAGGTGCTGGTCTAACTGGGACAGCGTAAACCAAGCGCTCCCTGCTAGTCAGTTGTCAAGTGAAGATTCCCTCCCCTTCCTTTCCTCCCCTTGTAGTGATCTCAAGCTTCTCCTTGGTGTCTGGCAGGAGGCAGACTGACTGGGTTCTCCTTTTGGAACCCTGGTGACCACAAGAAGAAGCTAATCTTTTATTGAGGAATTATTTTGTGATATTGTTATTTCATTTCATTTATTTGTATTGTTTATCTTTTGTTTTTTGTTTTAGATGAAGGTGAACATTGAATACATTGGTTCTCTCTATATACACAAGGCATCATAGAGAACTACATAACAATAGGGCACATTCAAGGATGGCCTAGTCAAGCATATTGACATTCATTTCATAGATATCGCTGAAAGAAAGGAAGGTCAAATATGTTGCTAAGAACTCACAGACACATTCACTAGATGAGTACACTAAGTGTAGCCACATGCATGGTCATCTCTAAGTCTAAAAGACAATGCCCACCCCAGCCACGAACTGTATTCACACAATAACATTATTGCTCACATCCACGCTTAGTCAATACAGTCACCCAGTTACTCCAAGTTACACATCCACCGCAATTAGCACGAATACGTCATTAACTACTAACCACTGAACACCACTTGTGCATTGGTTTACGTTAGAGGACTGAACTCTAGTGGTTAAACACTATCGCATGTGTAACCTCTGATTGGCTGATAATAGTGACTCCAGTCACCTGCTGATGAAGCCTCGATGCGACGCACCTGTCCTCCGCTTCATAGAAACTGAATTAAACAGAGGATGACAGGGGAGCCGGCAGCCCCACACTGAGGTAAGACCTGAACACATTTGATTTGAAGGCGGTGGGTTCTCTTTTAATACAGAAAGCAGCTCTGCTAGCGTTGATGTGCTCCGTGTGGATAGTTTTAATTATATTCTCTACACTACGGAGCAACACAGTAAACAGACAACAGACATCCAGTCCCCCGGACCACCAATACAACCAGCTGCTCCTGGTCGTCCTCTGGGGTCTTTAAACTCACCATGGGAGGTGTTGTGCCCCCCCCACGCTCTAATCGATCCCAGGTGTTGCCCATCATAATCAGGCCTACTGAGACTAATTAACACCTGGGATCTACCCTTCTTTAGGCTGCCGAGGACCGACGTCGGGCGCTTGGTTATTGAGAACCACTGTCACGAGAGACTGCGTGTTCCAGCTCCTACCTCGCCAAGTATCCAGTCCAACCCTGCCTAGTTTATGTTTTTGATGTTGGAGATATTTACAGTAAAGACATTTTTTCCGTTGTTTTGAGTGTCCGTGTCTCTCTACTTCTGGGTTATTTGGCACATTTGGCTCTTCGGTCTCGTTGGGGCGTAACAGAATAACCAAGCCTAAAATGAGCCAAGCCGGGAACCCAGAAGCGGGGCACGGGACACCGTCCGAGTTACGCAAGATTGTAACGGAACAAGCCATCGAGCTTACCCAACTGCAGGCCGAACTGGGAAAGGCTTTTCCCTCGGTCCAGTCCCAGATTGCGGTGCTGGAGAACACGTCGCAGACTACCGTCAGTACGGTCACCAGTCTCACCGCCAAGGTGGATGCTATGTCCGGAGCCCTAGCGTCCATCCAGCGATCTCTGGATGCGTTAGCCGTTAGCACCTATCCAGCCCCAGGTTCCGGTCCGGGAACCAGTTCGTCCTACATCCCAGCTGGCCCCGATGTCCCCGCAGGGTCAGTCGGTTGCGCCGAGCCCAGCTTGGTTAGCCCCAGATCGTTCGGAGGCGATTTGAACCAGTGCCGTGGGTTCCTAGCTCAGTGCGAGTTGCTGTTCACACATCAGCCGTCCAAGTATTCCTCTGGTGGGGCCAGGATTGCTTTTGTGATGTCCCTCCTTGCCGACAGAGCTCTCAGCTGGGCGATAGCCGCGGTGAACAGCGACGGGGGTTATGCCACCGATTACCCCCTGTTCAAGCGAGAGTTTTGCGCGGTCTTTGACCATCCATTGGACGGGCTGGATTCTGCAAGCCGGCTGCTAGTTTGCCATCAGGGGTCTCGCTCTGTGGCCGATTTCACGGTGGAGTTCCGGATCCTTGCCATGGAGAGTGGTTGGGACGATAGAGCTCTCCTCTGTCTCTATCGCAAGGGCTTGAGCGACGCCGTCAAGGACCTCATCGTTCGAGACAGCCCGGAGACGCTGAGGGATTTAATCACCCTGGCGCTCCAAATGGACTCACGGCTGCGTGAACGCCGTTTGGACCGAGCCCAGTGTTCGTTCCTTCGCCCGGCTCCCGGTCGCTCTGCCTCGGTGACCGCCACCCAGTCCGTGGCGGGCTTGGCCACGCCCCCTTTTCAGCACGCGCTGTCTGTTGACAGGTCGACGTCCGGGCCCGGAGAGCCCATGGAGATTGGCCGATCCCACCTTTCGGCAGGACTAAGAGAGTACAGGATATCCCACCAACAGTGCCTCTACTCAACAACTGTACATTATATATTACCATGCACTTTACTGCAACATTTGCACTCTGGTTAGATGCCAAATTACTTGTGCTGTGCAATGACAATACATTTGAATCTAATCTAATGAAATATAAAAACTATCCTTGAACCTGGAAGTCCTTGTATGGATGCTGCGTAACCGGGGACCGGACAGTAGGGTGGAGAAGAGATGGTGCCCAGGGTGGTTGCGGTCCTTACTGATAGAGATGGCCTTCTTCTGAAACCTGGTCCTAAAGATATCCTCAATGCAAGGAAGTGCTGTCCTCACGACCCTCTGGATGGCTTTCTTGTCCTGTACAGCTCTAGAGAACTAGTGCTACATGACCAACAGAGAACAACAGTTGGAACAACAGCCCTAGAGAACTGGTGCTACATGACCAGAAAACAACAGTTAGAACAACAGCCCTAGAGAACTGGTGCTACATGACCAGAGAACAACAGTTGGAACAACAGCCCTATAGAACTGGTGCTACATGACCAGAGAACAACAGTTGGAACAACAGCCCTAGAGAAGTGGTGCTACATGACCAGAGAACAACAGTTAAAACAACAGCCCTAGAGAACTGGTGCTACATGACCAGAGTTGTAACAACTCCTATTAGCAGTCTCTAGTGGCTTGAGTTGTAGCTACAGTTATAGCTATATCATGTTCAGACTTCTGAGGAACTTTCTAGTTCAGACACATTTATTTGAGTAAATATCTAGAACTTATTATTCTCATTCACTTAAGTCAGTATGTATGGATCGACACTTTCAGTTAGTCCGCTACTGTATGTGCTATTTACCCAGCCCATCACCTCACCTTTAAAGTGGAAAGCCAGTCAAGTCAAGTCAATAGGCCTATATCACACTTCCTGTGTTACGGTTACGGTGGTTGGCAGGGGGCGTGGCCTAGCCACGTGCGCTGGTGGCGCACACACCCCTGTCAACAATCACGTTGGTTGGCAGGGGTGTGGCCTAGCCACGTGCGCTGGCCACACACACACACACACACACACACCTGGACTCAATATTCCCTTGTCTAATTGCTAATCACCTCACCTGGGGTATATATACTTTGTCTATCCTTTACCCCAGCGTGAGGTCGTTACGTATACTGCACGTTCTCCCGTCTGTAGTGATCGCCCGACTGCGACTATCGGAGAGATAGTACGCACCCCGGTCGCCTACTTACTCTACTTCCACGTAGTTCTCCCCGTTTACCCTTGTGACTTTGTGTGTTGTGTGCTTTAAGAATAAAGCCGTTCGTATCGCTCCACTCTGTCGTTGTCTGCGTTCGGGGTCCAACCCACTCCCTCTCATCGTGACAGAACGACCTCACCACCATGGACCCCGGCAACTGCGACTTGTGGAGGATCACCCTGATCGCCCAGGAAAAGGCGAACACTGCGCATATTCGGGCGTGGTTGGCCGCTTCGAAATTTCCAAGGACTTTCGGTTTTCCTCCACCGACCGCTCTGCTCCGGCGTGAGGACGCCGCCCTGCTTCCGGCGGACGACGTCGCTCCGCACCCGGCTGACGACGTCGCTCCGCACCCGGCTGACGACGCCGCTCCGCACCCGGCTGACGGCGCCGCTCCGCACCCGGCTGACGGCGCCGCTTTGCACCCGGCTGACGACGCCGCTCCGCACCCGGCTGACGACGTCGCTCCGCACCCGGCTGACGACGCCGCTCCGCACCCGGCTGACGACGCCGCTCCGCACCCGGCTGACGGCGTCGTTCCGCACCCGGCTGACGACGCCGCTCCGCAACCGGCTGACGGCGCCGCTCCGCACCCAGCTGACGGCGCCGCTCCGCACCCGGCTGACTACGTCGCTCCGCACCCGGCTGACGACGCCGCTCCGCACCCGGCTGACGGCGTCGTTCCGCACCCGGCTGACGACGCCGCTCCGCACCCGGCTGACGGCGCCGCTCCGCACCCGGCTGACTACGTCGCTCCGCACCCGGCTGACGACGCCGCTCCGCACCCGGCTGACGGCGTCGTTCCGCACCCGGCTGACGACGTCGCTCCGCACCCGGCTGAGGACGTCGCTCCGCATTCGCCGGAGGACGTCGCTCCGCACCCGTCTGCTGCGCCGTACCCGCCTGACGACGTCACGCAGCCCCCGTCTGCGGACGCTACGCCGGATCCGCCCGACGATGTCACGCAACCCCCGTCTGCTGACGCCACGCCGGATCCGCCCGACGACGTCACGCAGCCCCCGTCTGCGGACGCTACGCCGTCCCCGCCCGACGATGTCACGCAGCCTCCGTCTGCTGACGTCAGGCAGCCCCCGTCTGCTGACGCCGCGCCGTACCCGCCCGACGACGTCACGCAGCTCCCGTCTGCTGACGTCACGCAGCCCCCGTCTGCTGACGTCACGCAGCCCGCAGCCCCCCGTGGCTCTCTTCCCGGGCCCCACCCGCCCACCAAATCTCCTCCACCCCCCCGGATCATCGACTGGGACGCAGACGGTCCAGAGGGGCGGGGTTGGCCCCCGCGCCGCTACAGTCGGGATCTGTTATTTTCCCTCAACTGCCACCGGGAACACCCCTTCAAGCCGGGTTGGACGCCAGGAGGCGCCCGTTGAGGGGGGGGTACTGTCACGGTTACGGTGGTTGGCAGGGGGCGTGGCCTAGCCACGTGCGCTGGTGGCGCACACACCCCTGTCAACAATCACGTTGGTTGGCAGGGGGCGTGGCCTAGCCACGTGCGCTGGCCACACACACACACACACACACACACACCTGGACTCAATATTCCCTTGTCTAATTGCTAATCACCTCACCTGGGGTATATATACTTTGTCTATCCTTTACCCCAGCGTGAGGTCGTTACGTATACTGCACGTTCTCCCGTCTGTAGTGATCGCCCGACTGCGTCTATCGGAGAGATAGTTCGCACCCCGGTCGCCTACTTACTCTACTTCCACGTAGTTCTCCCCGTTTACCCTTGTGAC
Source organism: Muraenolepis orangiensis (assembly GCA_027704905.1). Classification (NCBI taxonomy): domain Eukaryota; kingdom Metazoa; phylum Chordata; class Actinopteri; order Gadiformes; family Muraenolepididae; genus Muraenolepis; species Muraenolepis orangiensis. Next base: position 208,990 of record JANIIK010000286.1, read on the forward strand.
TTTGTGTGTTGTGTGCTTTAAGAATAAAGCCGTTCGTATCGCTCCACTCTGTCGTTGTCTGCGTTCGGGGTCCAACCCACTCCCTCTCATCGTGACATCCTGCTTCCGGAGCCATGAGCAGTGTACTCTTACTTCCGGTAGTTACCCCAGATACGTGACAAACTGTGTCCGCCTCCTCTCCTCTCTGTTATTGTAGTGAACCGGCTGCTCAACGTCTAAACAAAGACAGCCCTACCTCAGTTTACACCATTTACCCAAAGACAAACTCCTCCGCAAGTCTTGTGTGAGGCTGATAAAGGAGGATAAAGGTCCCTCGTTTCATGTTCTCAGGGGTAGCGCGTATGTCTGCAGTTTGCACTTTGACAAGGAGAGCATATACGTCTCGAAAAGTGGGCTAATAATGTTTGGTATGTGGATGATTAAAAGCACTGGTCCTGACCCCCACACACACTCCATCTCTCATCCGAATAGAGCCACATAATGTCGGGTATGTGTGTGATTAAAAGCACTGGTCCTGACCCCCACACACACTCCATCTCTCATCCGAATAGAGCCACATAATGTCGGGTATGTGTGTGATTAAAAACACTGGTCCTGACCCCCACACACACTCCATCTCTCATCCGAATAGAGCCACATAATGACGGGTAAGTGTATGATTAAAAGCACTGGTCCCAAGTAGGGCTGGGCGATACGGACCCGGTATTTTTAGGCTGCATCGCGATATACATCGGTATTTTATACAAATTTGGTTTTAACTCAATGCCACAAGCACTTTTATTTTAAGACAACTCATATTCACAAGAATAACAGGCATTCCCTTTTAGAAAATATACAGCTGCACACTACATATTAACACGTAAATGAAAAGGTACATTGAAATCATCAAAATCCATCAAATAAATCGCCTATATTAAATACATAGGCATTCCTCTGCTCCTACACAAAATCACCTTCGTTATATGGCGATATATCCAGATAGAGACACAAGGTCGGGGAATTGTATGTATATAGACGCTGCAGTTCAACTAGTGAATGAACACTCTAGTAGAGTGTTCATTCACTAGTTGAACTGCAGCGTCTTGACCGACTTTTGGAAGGTTATGCAGCGATGTTGTCCAGCGATAACTGTCCACCATGGTGAATGCCTTAACCGGAACTTGGGATACACTGCTTCAGCGATTTTTAACGGGTACTTCCGGCGTTCTAATCTAACGTGATATAGGCCTATTGTATTAGTATAGCTGTTAATCACAGTTACAGTCTCCAATGGCTTCACAGGCCACATGTTAACAACACCCCCAAACCCCCTAAGGGCAAGAAACAACTCCCTACAATTATTATATTATTATTATTATTATGTCTGTGTTTCACTGATCACTGACATCAACAACTAGGAAATGTTAAGATATGCCCAAATATGTCCATCTAATGCAGGGGTTCCCAAAGTGGGGGTCGCCAGATGATTTCAGAATCCTCGTGATGTGACCCATGAGGTGTTTAAAAAAATTAATAATTATAATTATAACGTATTATTATTATTATTATTATTATTATTATTATTATTATTATTATTATTTGTCACGGTTATGGTGGTTGGCAGGGGGCGTGGCCAAGCCACGTGCGCTGGCGGCGCACACACACACACACCTGTACACGATCACCCTGTCTAATTGTTAATCACCTCACCTGGGGTATATATACTATGTCTATCCGTTACCCCTGCGTGAGGTGGTTACGTATACTGCACGTTGTTCTTCCGTCTGTTTTGTACCCGTCGCCTGCCTACTACCCTGCCGGTACTTCGCACCCGACATCCCGGTACCCAGAGTCCTCCCCCGTCCCGGACTACTCGTCGGTCTACTACCTGCCGGTACTCCGCGGATCGTCCTCCCCGTGTACCATTGTGTGTTGTGTGTGCTTTTGGGAATAAAGCCGTTCGTATCGCTCCACTGTGTCGTCTGCGTTCGGGGTCAAACCCACTCCTCTCCATCGTGACAATTATTATTGTTAATAATAACGTGTGCATTTAATTATGTAAGTCCGTTTAATATGTAAGGGAGACAAATAAAGGAATTCTGAATCCGACAGATTCACGACAATATCATTTGCAGCCGCCCCCTGGACTTCGCGATCGCGATTATCCTGTGTGTGTGTGTGTGTGTGTGTGTGTGCCAGATAAACTCTCGTGTGAAAAGAGAGGAGGGTACAGGTTTGAGGAAGTGACAGAGTGCTCTCTGAAAGAAGCCTTGCTCTCCACAGTGAGCAGTAGTTGAGTTACCAGACAGACAGATACATATAGAGAGACAGACATATACATACATAGAAAAATTGATAGACAGATAGATAGATAGGCAGAAAGACAGACAGATAGATAGATAGATAGATATGTCCGGTTCCAAGTCATGCAAAGGTAAGAACCACTTTAAATATACTAATGCCAATTAATGTTCCCTTATTGTAAAGTGGTACCCATTACATAGCTGAACGCTCTCTTTCTCACAGATACACTTAAAAACAAAGAGGAATGTCACAAAGTACCTGACTCTGAGTATGAAGAAACAACAGCAGAGGTCAGAGCTGGAGGTTGTGTCTCTCTACCGTGTGCTGGGGCTCAAAATGACTGTTCCTCAATTGACTGGCTGTTAAGTAATGATAGAGAGACTGAAACATTGGTTTATAGAGGGAAAGTTACCAATGACCACGTGAAGAGACTATGTGTTACAGAGGAGTGTTCTCTGGTCATAAAGAAGATGGGTAATAAAGATGAAGGTTATTACACCTGCAGACAGTCCCCACCATCAGGAGGATACAACGATCCGGCACGGTATGACCTAAAACTTATATGTAAGTATTCATATTTGAATCGATTTACCTAAATGTACACTTTGGGGTTCAAACCATTGAACCCAAACGTATTACTATGTTTCAATCTTTTAAATGTTTTAGCCTACATGTGAGGGTCCCTTAAGGTGATCTCCAGGTGTAAATGTAAACGTTGTCCCAGCCAAGGTTCTCATGTGATTGTCCCGGCCCCCATGAACATGTTCTGCCCGTAGGGGCCTCCATAAACCAAGGCTAAGACATGGGTGGTGTTAGCGGGGGCCTGCTGCTTCTTGGTTGGTCACACTCATGACTTTGGTTGTAAATTGGATTCTGGCAAACACAGAAAGAGACAGTGATTTGTGGAAAGGGGGGGGGGGGTCTGTCTTCCTCCCAGGTGCTGGACTCACCTGGTCCCACAGGGTTTCAAGGGAGGAGCAGAGAAACTAATTCCCCAGAATAAGTTAACAATTTGTTTTATGTTTTTGAACAAATACATGTTGAATGAATTGAAAAGTGTAAATCAAAAGCGAAATGGAGAGTTTTCTCACTCCAGCAGTGTCACGGCGTAATAATTAGTGAAATAATTAATCTCATGAATCTGCTAAAGATGTGATAAAGATCACAAGTTGTCACAGAACTGTTCTGATTCCACATGTCTTTGTTTTTGCCTTTGCTCTGTCCTTGGTTTTAATCCACACGGAGCAGCAGGCCCAACTCACACAAGCAGGTCTAAACCAAGCACAACTGTACCAAAAGGTATTTCATTTCTGTCTTGCGGAGCCGTGTTTCAAAATGTGGTCTTTATCAATCCACTGTTACTCTGATATGACTTGGTAGTGGAAGTCCTTGTGGTCAAGGAACATGTGTTTGAAACCTGATGATCTAACATCTATAACCAACAATCGTATCATGAACTCATCCCACATTGTTCAGTTTTAACTGGAAACATGAGTTCAATTATGTTAACATTTGAAGATGTTTTGTTTTGTTCTGAGTTCACTTTTCGACACAAACTAAATCAGTAACTTATACAAGATAACAAAAATAGATCTTGTCTAAACAATATCTTCAGGCATATTTGTTGTAAAGAGTGATGAAGATACTAATTCTGTGTTTCTCTTTGTTCTGTCCTTGCTTCTAATCCACACGGAGCCACAGGCACAACTCACACAAGCACATCCAACCCGACCGTAGCCGACCACACAGTGAAAGGTATATCTGCTCTAACTTGCTTTGGGTTGTGGTGTTCAAAATGGCCTTTCTGTCTGTCTATCAGTGATACCGTGTGGACTTATAATCATAAATCATCAACATTGTAAAATCGTTATGTGTTGTAAGTAACCCTATGGCGGGCGTCACCCTTCCTTCCTCTGGTTGACAGCCACAGAGGGACTGGGGACGGACGTCACAAACCACAAGTTGCAACTAGTTGGCATTAGATGTAGATTTATTCTGTTATCATTTACTTGAAAAGAGGAAGAGTTTTAGAACTGTGCATGAAGAGACCATCACCCATTCACACACATTCCCCTACTCAACCGCATTGGCCCACTCACACTTATTCACCCACTCACACGCATTCACTCACTCACACCCATGCACCCAGTCACACTTATTCACCCACTCACACATATTCAACCACTGACACACATTCTACCACTCACACACATCCACCCACTCAGATGCATTCACCCACTCACACACTTTCACCCACTCACACCATCCACCCACTCACACGTATTCACCCACTCACACGCATTCACACACTAACACGCATTCACGCACTCACACACATTCACCCACTCACACGCATTCACCCCCGTTACTCTGATATGACTTGGTAGTGTGTTTGCAACCTGACGACAGTATTCACCCTCAAATGTAGGATGAAATCCTCCCACATTGTTTAGTTTTAACTTTAAACATAAGTTAAATTATGTTAACATTTTCAAGATGTTTCAATTTTAGACGTGCACCCACTCACACGCATTCACCAACTCACACAGCATCAACCCAATCACACACTTTCACCCACTCACACCATCCACCCACTCACACACATTCAACAACTCACATGCATTCACCAACTCACAAGCATTCACCCACTCACACGCATTCACCTCCTCACAAGCATTCACCCACTCACACGCATTCACCTACTCGCACACATTCACCCAATCACACGCATTCACCGACTCACATGCATTCACTCACTCACACCCATGCACCCAGTCACACGCATTCACCCACTCACAGATATTCAACCACTGACACACATTCAACCACTCACACACATCCCCCCACTCATATGAATTCACCCACTCACACGCATTCACCCACTCACACGCATTCACCCACTCACACTCATCCACCCACTTACACGCATTCACCCCCTTACCCTTATTAACACGTATTCACCCCCGTTACTCTGATATGACTTGGTAGTGTGTTTGCAACCTGACGATCTAACCGTATTCACCCTCAAACGTAGGATGAAATCCTCCCACATGGTTCAGTTTGAACTGTAAACATAAGTTCAATTGTTAACATTTTCAAGATGTTTTGTTTTGTTTTGAGTTCAATTTTAGACGTCCAATCACTTACACGCATTCACCAACTCACACGCATTAACCAACTCACACGCATTCACCCACTCATTCACATGCCGACAACGGTGTCAACCACTCAAGGGAACAGCTCGTGGGTCCCGTTAGGGTGAGGTCAGGTCAGGAACCTCAACACTTCACTAGGAGCAGCCAGGGATTCAACCCCATGACCGCCTCTCTTCCCCCTGAGCCTCCGGCGCCGCCCTTGACAGAACTCCTTCACTTAACTGAAACTCCCTCTGTGTTGCAGCTACAGGGCCGTTGGTCCTGGGCGTGGCGGTAGGCACAGCGGTCTTGCTGACCGTTGCCCTGGTTCTGTTCTGATTCCACATGTCTTTGTTTTTGCCTTTGCTCTGTCCTTGGTTTTAATCCACACGGAGCAGCAGGCCCAACTCACACAAGCACGTCTAAACCAAGCACAACTGTACCGAAAGGTATTTCATTTCTGTCTTGCGGAGCCGTGTTTCAAAATGTGGTCTTTATCAATCCACTGTTACTCTGATATGACTTGGTAGTGGAAGTCCTTGTGGTCAAGGAACGTGTGTTTGAATCCTGACATCATCTATCATCTACCATCTAACATCTATCACCAACAAACGTATGATGAAATCATCCTCCTGTTCAGTTTTAACTAAACATGACATCAATTATGTGGATGGATTGTTTTGTTCTGAGTTCGCTTTTAGACGTGAACTTCAGTTATTAATCAGTAACTTATACAAGATTAAAAATATCTCTAGATCTTGTCCAAAACAATATCTTCAGGCATATTTGTTGTAAAGAGTGATGAAGATACTAATTCTGTGTTTCTCTTTGTTCTGTCCTTGCTTCTAATCCACATGGAGCCACAGGCACAACTCACACAAGCACATCCAACCCGACCGTAGCCGACCACACAGTGAAAGGTATATCTGCTCTAACTTGCTTTGGGCTGTGTTGTGTTCAAAATGGCCTTTCTGTCTGTCTATCAGTGATACCGTGTGGACTTATAATCATAAATCATCAACATTGTAAAATCGTCCAAAGTTATGTGTTGTAAGTAACCCTATGGCGAGCGTCACACTTCCTTCCTCTGGTTGACAGCCACAGAGGGACTGGGGACGGACGTTATTAACCACAAGTTGCAACAAAACTGCAAAACTAGTTGGCGTTAGATGTAGATTTATTCTGTTATCATTTACTTGAAAAGAGGAAGAGTTTTAGAACTGTGCATGAAGAGACCATCACCCATTCACACACATTCCCCTACTCAACCGCATTGGCCCACTCACACTTATTCACCCACTCACACGCATTCACTCACTCACACCCATGCACCCAGTCACACTTATTCACCCACTCACACATATTCAACCACTGACACACATTCAACCACTCACACACATCCACCCACTCAGATGCATTCACCCACTCACCCACTTTCACCCACTCACACCATCCACCCACTCACACGCATTCACACACTAACACGCATTCACACACTCACACACATTCACCCACTCACACGCATTCACCCCCGTTACTCTGATATGACTTGGTAGTGTGTTTGCAACCTGACGACAGTATTCACCCTCAAACGAAGGATGAAATCCTCCCACATTGTTTAGTTTTAACTTTAAACATAAGTTAAATTATGTTAACATTTTCAAGATGTTTCAATTTTAGACGTGCACCCACTCACACGCATTCACCAACTCACACAGCATCAACCCAATCACACACTTTCACCCACTCACACCATCCACCCACTCACACACATTCAACAACTCACATGCATTCACCAACTCACAAGCATTCACCCACTCACACGCATTCACCTCCTCACAAGCATTCACCCACTCACACGCATTCACCTACTCGCACACATTCACCCAATCACACGCATTCACCGACTCACATGCATTCACTCACTCACACCCATGCACCCAGTCACACGCATTCACCCACTCACAGATATTCAACCACTGACACACATTCAACCACTCACACACATCCCCCCACTCATATGAATTCACCCACTCACACGCATTCACCCACTCACACGCATTCACCCACTCACACTCATCCACCCACTTACACGCATTCACCCCCTTACCCTTATTAACACGTATTCACCCCCGTTACTCTGATATGACTTGGTAGTGTGTTTGCAACCTGACGATCTAACCGTATTCACCCTCAAACGTAGGATGAAATCCTCCCACATGGTTCAGTTTGAACTGTAAACATAAGTTCAATTGTTAACATTTTCAAGATGTTTTGTTTTGTTTTGAGTTCAATTTTAGACGTCCAATCACTTACACGCATTCACCAACTCACACGCATTAACCAACTCACACGCATTCACCCACTCATTCACATGCCGACAACGGTGTCAACCACTCAAGGGAACAGCTCGTGGGTCCCGTTAGGGTGAGGTCAGGTCAGGAACCTCAACACTTCACTAGGAGCAGCCAGGGATTCAACCACATGACCGCCTCTCTTCCCCCTGAGCCTCCGGCGCCGCCCTTGACAGAACTCCTTCACTTAACTGAAACTCCCTCTGTGTTGCAGCTACAGGGCCGTTGGTCCTGGGCGTGGCGGTAGGCACAGCGGTCTTGCTGACCGTTGCCCTGGTTCTGTACTGATTCCACATGTCTTTGTTTTTGCCTTTGCTCTGTCCTTGGTTTTAATCCACACGGAGCAGCAGGCCCAACTCACACAAGCACGTCTAAACCAAGCACAACTGTACCGAAAGGTATTTCATTTCTGTCTTGCGGAGCCGTGTTTCAAAATGTGGTCTTTATCAATCCACTGTTACTCTGATATGACTTGGTAGTGGAAGTCCTTGTGGTCAAGGAACGTGTGTTTGAATCCTGACATCATCTATCATCTACCATCTAACATCTATCACCAACAAACGTATGATGAAATCATCCTCCTGTTCAGTTTTAACTAAACATGACATCAATTATGTGGATGGATTGTTTTGTTCTGAGTTCGCTTTTAGACGTGAACTTCAGTTATTAATCAGTAACTTATACAAGATTAAAAATATCTCTAGATCTTGTCCAAAACAATATCTTCAGGCATATTTGTTGTAAAGAGTGATGAAGATACTAATTCTGTGTTTCTCTTTGTTCTGTCCTTGCTTCTAATCCACACGGAGCCACAGGCACAACTCACACAAGCACATCCAACCCGACCGTAGCCGACCACACAGTGAAAGGTATATCTGCTCTAACTTGCTTTGGGCTGTGTTGTGTTCAAAATGGCACCTTTTTGTCCGTCTATCAGTGATACCGTGTGGACTTATAATCATAAATCATCAACATTGTAAAATCGTCCAAAGTTATGTGTTGTAAGTAACCCTATGGCGAGCGTCACACTTCCTTCCTCTGGTTGACAGCCACAGAGGGACTGGGGACGGACGTTATTAACCACAAGTTGCAACAAAACTGCAAAACTAGTTGGCATTAGATGTAGATTTATTCTGTTATCATTTACTTGAAAAGAGGAAGAGTTTTAGAACTGTGCATGAAGAGACCATCACCCATTCACACACATTCCCCTACTCAACCGCATTGGCCCACTCACACTTATTCACCCACTCACACGCATTCACTCACTCACACCCATGCACCCAGTCACACTTATTCACCCACTCACACATATTCAACCACTGACACACATTCAACCACTCACACACATCCACCCACTCAGATGCATTCACCCACTCACCCACTTTCACCCACTCACACCATCCACCCACTCACACGTATTCACCCACTCACACGCATTCACACACTAACACGCATTCACACACTCACACACATTCACCCACTCACACGCATTCACCCCCGTTACTCTGATATGACTTGGTAGTGTGTTTGCAACCTGACGACAGTATTCACCCTCAAACGAAGGATGAAATCCTCCCACATTGTTTAGTTTTAACTTTAAACATAAGTTAAATTATGTTAACATTTTCAAGATGTTTCAATTTTAGACGTGCACCCACTCACACGCATTCACCAACTCACACAGCATCAACCCAATCACACACTTTCACCCACTCACACCATCCACCCACTCACACGCATTCACCCACTCATTCACATGCCGACAACGGTGTCAACCACTCAAGGGAACAGCTCGTGGGTCCCGTTAGGGTGAGGTCAGGTCAGGAACCTCAACACTTCACTAGGAGCAGCCAGGGATTTAACCACATGACCGCCTCTCTTCCCCCTGAGCCTCCGGCGCCGCCCTTGACAGAACTCCTTCACTTAACTGAAACTCCCTCTGTGTTGCAGCTACAGGGCCGTTGGTCCTGGGCGTGGCGGTAGGCACAGCGGTCTTGCTGACCGTTGCCCTGGTTCTGTACTGATTCCACATGTCTTTGTTTTTGCCTTTGCTCTGTCCTTGGTTTTAATCCACACGGAGCAGCAGGCCCAACTTACACAAGCACGTCTAAACCAAGCACAACTGTACCGAAAGGTATTTCATTTCTGTCTTGCGGAGCCGTGTTTCAAAATGTGGTCTTTATCAATCCACTGTTACTCTGATATGACTTGGTAGTGGAAGTCCTTGTGGTCAAGGAACGTGTGTTTGAATCCTGACATCATCTATCATCTACCATCTAACATCTATCACCAACAAACGTATGATGAAATCATCCTCCTGTTCAGTTTTAACTAAACATGACATCAATTATGTGGATGGATTGTTTTGTTCTGAGTTCGCTTTTAGACGTGAACTTCAGTTATTAATCAGTAACTTATACAAGATTAAAAATATCTCTAGATCTTGTCCAAAACAATATCTTCAGGCATATTTGTTGTAAAGAGTGATGAAGATACTAATTCTGTGTTTCTCTTTGTTCTGTCCTTGCTTCTAATCCACATGGAGCCACAGGCACAACTCACACAAGCACATCCAACCCGACCGTAGCCGACCACACAGTGAAAGGTATATCTGCTCTAACTTGCTTTGGGCTGTGTTGTGTTCAAAATGGCACCTTTTTGTCCGTCTATCAGTGATACCGTGTGGACTTATAATCATAAATCATCAACATTGTAAAATCATCCAAAGTTATGTGTTGTAACCCCTATGGCGAGCGTCACACTTCCTACTTCTGGTTGACAGCCACAGAGAGACTGGGGACGGACGTTATTAACCACAAGTTACAAAAATCTGCAAAACTAGTTTCAATAGATGTAGATATAATTCTGTTATAATTTAGTTGAAAAGCGGAAGAGTTTTACTCACAGGCATTCACCCACTCACACACATTCACCTTCTCACACCCATCTACCCACTCTCACTTATTCACCCACTCAGACACATTCACCCATTCACATACATTCACCTACTCACATGCATTCTCTCACTTAACTGCATTCACCCACTCACACGCATTCACCTACTCACACGCATTCACCCACTCACACGCATCCAGCCAATCACACGCATTTACACGCAATCACCCACTCACACGTATTCACCCACTCACACGCTTTCACCCACTCACACCATCCACCCACTCTCACACATTCACCAACTCACATGCATTCACTCACTCACACCCATGCACCCAGTCACACACATTCACCCACTCCCACACATTCACCCACTCACACACATACACCTACTCACACATATTCACCCACTTACACACATTCACCCACTCACACGCATTTACCCACTCACACGCATCCACCACTCACAGGCATTCATCCACTCACAGTTATTCACCCACTCACACGCATTGACCTACTCACATGCATTCCCCCACTCAACCGCATTGGCCCACTCACACGCATTCACCCACTCACACTCATTCACCGAATAACAAGCATTCATCCACTCACATGTTTTCACCCACTCACGCGCATTCACCAACTCACACACATTTACTCACTCACACGCATCCACCCACTCACACATATTCACCCACTGACACGCATTCACACACTCACACGCATTCACGCACTCACACGCATTCACCCCCGTTACTCTGATATGACTTGGTAGTGTGTTTGCAATCTGACAATCAAACAGTATTCACCCTCAAACGTAGGATGAAATCATCCCACATTGTTCAGTTTGAACTGTAAACATAAGTTAAATTATGTTTTCATTTTCAAGATGTTTTGTTTTGTTTTGAGTTCAATTTTAGACGTGCACCCACTCACACGCATTCACCCACTCATTCACATGCCGACAACGGTGTCAACCACGCAAGGGAACAGCCCGCGGGTCCCGTTAGGGTGAGGTCAGGTCAGGAACCTCAACACTTCACTAGGAGCAGCCAGGGATTCAACCCCATGACCGCCTCTCTTCCCCCTGAGCCTCCGGCGCCGCCCTTGACAGAACTCCTTCACTTAACTGAAACTCCCTCTGTGTTGCAGCTACAGGGCCGTTGGTCCTGGGCGTGGCGGTAGGCACGGCGGTCTTGCTGACCGTTGCCCTGGTTCTCCTCATTTGCTGGTGCAGAAGGAGAGGTGGGAATTGACCCCAGTCTACTGTCTATCTACACACCCGGTATCACCATGGAAACATTCACCCTGGCTTTCTTCTTCCCCAGGAAACAAGACCCCAGAGGACACCACCATTGTGAGTCTCAAAAACTAAACTCAAACTAAGGCAGGTTAAGGGGTTGTGTTCCTTTGTATCCTTGGAAAATAGAATTAAAAACATTCTGGTTTGATGTTAGTAGGGGGCGTTCTATGTTAATAATAATGCTACAACAAGTACACTATATTATATATATTACACTATAGCTTCCAACAAGAGGTTTGTGTGAACCATGTTTTCCAGGGTTCACACATGGGATTGTCTGATATCAATATGGGGTCGCAAGACCCCATATTGGGGGTATGATTTTGAATGAATTACTTTTGAATGAATTGATTAAAGTCAATTAATAGCAACATTTAGAGGTGTCTCACACCAGCAGTTTGGTGGCGTGAACCTGCCGTGGCAAAACTGAAGCGGCAAAAATAATTAAGTATATTTATAAATATTATTATTGTGATGGATATTGTGTGGATTCTATCTTGCTGTCTAATATACTATTGTGCATTGTGTGTCTAAATCTAAATCTAAATCTGGAGAATTTGAATCCTCTTTATTGGTCCCATACATGTTCACACACACACAGTGAAATGAGTTTATCTGCATTTAACCCAGACAGTATTGGGAGCAGTGGGGTGTGTTGTGTGTGTGTGTGTGTGTGTGTGTGTGTGTGTGTGTGTGTGTGTGTGTGTGTGTGTGTGTGTGTGTGTGTGTGTGTGTGTGTGTGTGTGTGTGTGTGTGTGTGTGTGTCAGAGTTGGCTGCAGGAAGGCCCTCTGTCATAGACTTTGAAAACCCCTGGTTTAAACAATGATGCTCAACTAATATAAGAAGAAGAATTCTGAGCTGAAATTGGGGGAACATGAGACCAAAAACAGGCGAGGAGTGACTGGGTTACTGTATTGGGTACAGGGTCTGAGCTCCGTCAGCGACGACCAGCTACTCAGAGGTCCAGGAGCCAGTCATGACGAGGTGAGACTTCCAGTCATCCTTTCATTTTAAACACGCACATCATTTATTTATTCATACAATTATGACCTAGCTTGTGGAAGACATGGCATGGATTCATCTGAAAACCCTGTACGAAATGTCATGAATGTCATTGAATCAAGCGCAGTAATGCATCTAACTCCACAACCAGCCAACCACGTCACAGTCTCTGAGTGCGGAAGGACATCTGGACGGAGGTCTAATGTACGCCTCTATTGTGCTGACCGAGGGACAGAGGACCGTGGACCCATCGCAGCAGGTAAACCGGGCTCCTTGAAATAAGGGGGTTTTCAATGATATCTGGTTCCGGTCTGGTCGCGCATGCGCACTGGTAAAAGTCTTGTCATGGTGATCGTGAAGCCCGCAAAGTCCACCGTGGGTGCACTGAAGACGAACTTCTCCGGGTTGAGGATGATTCCATTCTGGCAGCATATATCCAGTAATTCCACCGCATGGAAGTAGCTCCCCTCAATCGTATCTGACCATAGTAGCGTGTCATCCACGCACTTTGTCTTGTCACCAACGTCTGCGACGATCTCGTACTCACGTCGTACCATTGTGAGTAACTGTCCCCTGATGCCATATACCCTTGTGGGGCCGATAGGTACCGGTAGCGCCCCCATGGATTGATGAAGGTCGTCTTGTGGCGGTCGTCCTCATGTAAGACCGCCATCGGTCTCCTCAGACTGGAGCCCAGTCGGTCGGCCCCCAGGCACGGCTTGTCGAGGTGGTTCTGGCAGCCACACTTGCGGCACTTCTTACCATAACCTGGGCACTCGGTGCGTCTGGCGTGCCACTGAGGCAACTTGCCGTGGCCCACCTTGCCACAGTAGATGCATACCCCTTCGAGCTTGGCCCTCGGTTTCTCCGGCCTGGCTCCTCCCCTGGTGCGGACATCCTGCTGTTTCCCCCGCCGAGCTACTGACTACTGACCGCATCCGTGCTCTGAGGGTCGAGTAGGCGCGATGCCGAGCGCTTTACAGACTCCTTGGCCTCAATATACTGTATCATGTCCCTTAACGGCATGTCCTGGTTCTTCTCACCGAGCAGGTCAAGTTGTATCTCTTGGTCCGCGATGCCACAGACAATCACATTGCGAAGTACATCTTCCGTGAAGTCATTGACTTGATCGCACTCCGCCTTGGTGCACTTCATCTCGTACTTGCACGTGTCCGCCTGCCCCTTGATGCGTGCATGGAATGACCGGATGGGCTCCTCGTGTCCCTGCCGCATGTTAAACAGAGCCACCCGAGCTGCCTCCGCTCGGACGGCGAGCGCCTTCATGGCGGCGAGGACGTCTTTTTCATCACTGCCCGCTAGGCTCTGCCCGCTGCGTGAGTGAGATCTTTTCTCAGCTCCCCCTCGCAGCACTCCAGTAGCTGTGCGACTATGTCGGGTCTGACAAGTTTAGTAACCGTCTTTGATTCGCCCCAGCGGGTTATGAAATATGACCAGTTCTCGCCTGTTCCGGCCAGTGCTATGGAGGGACGCTTGGGTTTTTCCATTTTGGCATTCGGCACACTGGGGACCGTGACGTGTACAGTGGCGTGTATACTCAGCATAGTCGCCATCACTGCCGCCGCCGCGTGCATAGCCACATAGTCACACTCCTCGGTCGGGCACTCCGCCATCACATTCACAGGCGCCATTGGGAGTTATTCTTTAGCAAACGTTCTACCTTTTCGTGGTCCTCCTCAGCGCCGGCAATCTCCGCTTGACTGCATCAAGTTGTTTTAACTTGATGATTTATCAAATATTGTTTAATTAGAAAAAAGAACAGAGTTCCATTTGTTCGATCACTTTACTTAGAAAGAAACTGCTTAAAATGACAATAATTAAACAAGTATTAAGCAGGTTGAAACGTGGGTGTGTTTACAATGATATCTGGTTCCGTTGTTGTCGCGCATGCGCACTGGTACAAGGGACCGTCAATAAGGACCGTCTGTAAGGGAGCGTCGTGTAATACAATGTTCTCTATAAAGTACAATAATATATACAATTAGGCTATCGTGCATGGATTCAGGCTTGCTGTCTATTTGACTGTTTATTCAAATTTAGCATAGCACCGTGGCTGTGTCCGAAATCATTCCCTCATTCCCATTGCTGTCTCATCGGTGGATGTCGCTTGTCCATCTGCCATTTGTCTTGCAGAGCAATGCATGGTGGGATATATAGGCCTACTTGGTTTGAGACCCTTGGTTCAAGACTACTTTTCTTGATGCATTGTGGGATATATTTAGGGCAAAATAATTCTCACTATACATTGGGACAGCACTACTACATATAGTGAGTAGTGAGTGATTCTGGACACGGCCCATGTGACAGCGTGGTACAGCCCATCAGGTCACGGCCTGGGACATCATGGAAGGCAGTGACATCATGGAACAACCTTCAGTTAACGGTTATTCCATCAAATCACGAATATAACATATATATATATAACATTTAATATACAGGTGATCTACGCCTCAGTGAGGGCCCCTCCCGGACATGGCGAAATTGCCGGTGACCTCGCCGTACACAACACCACATACGCCACCGTCAACAAGCGGCCGAAATGACGTGACGTCAACAAGAGGCCGAAATTATGTGAGATCCGCAGACGAGTATGTGATGAAATGGAGCAGCAGCAGCAGCAGCAGCAGCAGCAGCAGCAGCAGCAGCTTGTATTGTATTCAAATAGCAACAACAACAAAAACTTGTGGTTGATAATATTAACCATCATGTGTGTGAACACCTTGTTTTTGTCAATAATTGCTGAGTGCTTTTTCATATGAGCTATTAAAAAAGTGCAAAAAGAGTGAATTACCGCTAATAGGCCTATGTCACATTTCCTGCTTTCGGAGCCTTAAAAATCGCAGAGCAGTGTACTCTTACTTCCGGTAGTTACCCCAGATACGTGACAAACTGTGTCCGCCTCCCCTCCTCTCTGTGATTGTAGTGTACCGGCTGCTCAACGTCTAAACAAAGACAGCCCTACCTCAGTTTACACCATTTCCCCAAAGACAAACTCCTCCACAAGTCTTGTGTGAGGCTGATGAGGAGGATGAAGGTCCCTGGTTTCATGTTCTCAGGGGTAGCGCGTATGTCTGCAGTTTGCACTTTGACAAGGAGAGCATATATGTCTCGAAATGTGGGCGGAATAGGCTAATAATGTCGGGTAAGTGTGTGATTAAAACCAAAGGCAATTTTCTGAAGAAATTGCGATGTAAAAACTTGAACATTTTTTCCAAAAGATTGCTGGCTCTAAATGATTTGGAACATTGTTACAGTTGAATGGAGTTTGAGTTTAAAAAGTTGGTTAACGTCTATGAGACGAAGGGGGTATCCATCTAAAACTGATAAAGTATAAAATATACATTGACAACACAATGATATGGGGAATAATGTTGTAATCTGTGGAGTCTGTGCAGCTTTCGTATTGCATATTGTTTGTGTAGATATGAGCATGACGGGAGAATCATGGTTCCGGTTGCGTTAGCATCTAGAAACATAGCAAACTGAAGCAGACAACAACGCAACAATATGCGAACATTGTGCTATGTAATATATGTAAATATAGATGTCGAAATTTGATGATTTGTTCGAAAACATGAACAATGATATGTAATGCTTCAATTATAGTTCCAACTCATAAGTGACTCGAATTTCAGCAGCCTACTTCATAGATGTCTGGGAACAACACAGTAGGCTGCTCTCTCCTTATATGATGAAAAGTCTTGGAGAAAAGTCTCCGCAAGAGACTCAAGACCCACCTGTTCAGAGTCCACCTGGACTCTCCATGAACCCTCCTTCTCCTTTGTGAACCCCTAACTTGCTTAAGTCCTGACATTAAGCTTAGCTCTTAGCATGTTGTATATTCTAGCAAGTGTATATCCTTAATGTTGATAACACGCTCTTATCACAGCTACTTAAGCAGGTGACCTGGCAGTACGAAATCGTGTTATTCATCTTGTTAATATGAATGCTTGTGAACTGCTCTATTGTTATGTTTGCGTACCTCAGTGTTATGCTATTGTCTGCTTCAACAAATGTACACCTTGTAAGTCGCTTTGGATAAAAGTGTCTGCCAAATGCCCTAAATGTAAATGTAAATGTAAAAGGCCAGTATTTAGATGGCCGCTAGAGGGCGCCATA
The DNA here is from genome assembly GCA_027704905.1 of Muraenolepis orangiensis. NCBI lineage: Eukaryota > Metazoa > Chordata > Actinopteri > Gadiformes > Muraenolepididae > Muraenolepis > Muraenolepis orangiensis. The sequence goes on from JANIIK010000286.1 coordinate 226,102, forward strand.
GACTAAACTGATGGGACAGTGAAAAGTAGTTCAATACCTAGTTCTTATTTAATATCCATTATTTCATATCGAATACATGCTTTATTATGTGTGTTAAGTTGCTTTGTCATCGACATGACACATCATCAGCTGTATGTCCAATTGTATTAACTGTTGATTAATTGATTTGATGCGCTTTATATTAAAGATATCTGCTACTAAATGCCCCATGTTTACTTTGTTCACATGCCCTGACATAATATAGATATATCAATTATAGAATATATCTATTTCTACTTATGTTCAGTAGGCCTAACAACGGTATTGCCTTCCAAATGTACGGAAGAACACTGCAAAATAGATCATACGTATGTATTGGTTTTGTTACAATTCGTGAAGAAGCGATCAACAAATCAATTCCAATACAAGAGAGAGGAAAAAACATCCCATTTGTTGCAACCCTCACTTGTTGACGCCCTCCGTGGACGACGCGCACCAATCACAGGCCTGCGTGTGTTCCAAATATGGTCTGACAGTTCCCAAGTCCCGCCCATCTTTGTGGATTTGACCAATGGGGAACCCTCGGAACCCCCGAGGAGGAGGAGGAGGAGGACGAGGACGGCGGGGCTCTGTTCTACATGAACCGCGCCGGCTTCCCCATCGAGAGCCCCACCTGGGAGCGCATGTGGACGCACGTCGCCAACGTGCACCCCGAGGGCCAGGAGATGGTGGATCGGATCCGTAACGCCGCCTCTCTCCCTAAAGTAAGAGAGACGGGGCTGTAGTGTTTACTGATAGGTTCAAACCGCTCCATAGTAATGAGAGTATGAACTGTGAGTTTACAATATTTATATTTATATTGATATTTGTTTTTTAAGGTATGAAGAGTGTGCTTTAGATGCAGAAAAGAAAATATTTATTTCAGTGAAATGTTATTGTGTGGTGAGTTACATAATTCACTTGGGGAACTATGGTTGGGGGGGCGTGTTCCCGCACGGACTGTTTGAGCACCGGACTTGTTCTTCTTCCGGTTAGCTTGCTTGTTGCTACTGTGTGTGTTTTGTATGGCTAATAAAACCACAAGTATCTCTTTTGACACACCGCCTCCGACTCCCGTCTTTCGGCACTACAATAGCCAGCTGCGAAGATGTGCTTAAAGTAGCGTAACAAATAAGGCTTACACATGATGTATGAACATAGCTTACTCACTCAATGCACTTCTTTTTTGGTCGCGTAAAACATCAAGGTGTGTGTGTGTGTGTGACTGTAAAGATCCTAAAATCCAGTCAGACGCAAAGTATGACTGGATTGAATTTAAAGAATTCTTTAAATTCCTTGGATTTATTAGGATTGAAATAGCAAAACACATGTCACATTGTCGTAGCTCTCTTAACTAGGGTTGCCACCTTTCAGAAATAGAAATAAGGAACACCCCTCACGCCGCGCGGGTGTCCGAAACTCCTGAAATGCATAGAAATATATCTATTTTTTATATGAACCAAAATGCTTTGATTTAAATAATTGACATGATTTCACATACCATAATAGCCTCTGGGCCCTGGGGTCACTTGGTGGTCAGTAAGGAAGGGGTAGTCAAGAAAGCATTTACTGTAGTCATACTTAGTTTAAAGTGCTTTATTAGCAATGAACTTGTAAACTTGTATGTTTAAATACATACTGTGCATAGGCTGAACTAGCCTGAACCTGAGAACAGCACCTAAATTAAATAAGCTACAATAGAATGTGCTTTAAGTGTAACATTTGAACCTGAGCATAGCCATAGTAAATTAAACAAAGCCTGCCTGCATAGGGCACGTTAACTGAAACAGAACAGCACCTAAATTAAATAAGCTACAATAGAATGTGCTTTAAGTGTAACATTTGGGAACAATTAAACTTAAGGCAGAAAACAATGAAATGAAACACACTTGTAAACTTGTTACGGGTGATTAGACTGACCTAGGCTGAACTTGAGCATATGCTAGTCTGTATTATATGCATATAAAGTGCTGTAACAGCTGTAACAAAGCCTGCCTGAGGACTCTTTTACGAATCATCTTAAAATGAAACACTTTTGTGAACCTGTTATGATTATCTGATTGAACAAAATGACAAATGAAAAGATTGATAACATCACTCCCTGAGCCAAGTCTGAACCTGGCCGCATACCCTCTGCTTCATAACTGGGAGCCACCAGTGGAGTCAAGATACGCCTAAAGAAAGTGCATAACATAAAACTAATAAACAGATAAAAAATAAAGTGCATAGCTTCCCTCAACTCCTTTATGTCCTTTTTTTTGTTAGAACAGGTTTAAACAGTCCCCTCTCTTCCTCACTTCTTCTTCCAGGAGTACTTCTTGTTACTTCGTGCAGCACTGAGCAGCTCCTTGTCTTTCAGAGCTGTGGTGTGGAACTCTGGACAGGTCTGCTCAAAGTTCAGAGTAATGAGGAGCTCACTCCTGATGAGCTCCACTGAGCACCTGCTCCTGCAGTCACTCCACTTGTTGGTCATTCTGGAGAAGATCCTTTCCACGTATCCAGTGGATGCTGGGATGCTCAGGATGTGTCTCATGATGGAGAGCATGTTGGGCACATCCACTTCTTTAAACACAGCCATCCACCTCGCAGCCACACCCTTGGACTTCCATGCATCAGAATATTCTTCTCTGAGCCTCCTCAGGATTGTATTGGCTGTGGTGCACTCATCGTAAAGCTCATTCATCTTCAATTTATTGATGAGGTTGAGTTTGGTAGCCACCTTCTCAATTTGATTAAAGGTCAGGTTGCCATGTTGGAGTAAGAGAGGCTGCAGTGAGAAGAGCCAGTTCTCTTCGGAGAAGTCGAACCATTTCTCAACATATGAAATGGCTGTATTGAGGAATGCAGTTGTAACCCACATTAAAACATAGTAAATACATTAGTAAAAGTGAATTCGGCCCTTGCCATGTGTGCGTCATGAGGGAGGAGGCGCTGCAGCTTTTGCCTTGTTAGGTACCCATAGAACTGGTCGTCTCGTCTCTGTATGAGCTTTTGCCTGAATTCATCCATGATGGAATACAACTCAACACAGGTGGTTCTATTGCTCTCCAGGCTCTTTACTACTTCCTCAAAGAGGGAGAGTATATTGTTGCAGAAAATAAGGTAAATCTCCACAATGTATTCATCTTCCACAGTTGAGTCTCTGTTGAGCTTTAACAAAGCTTGCACTTGCTTGGGACACTCGTCTCCTAGACTGATGAAGTACGACTTCAGTGCAGTCCAGGTCTGCATCAGCCGATGGATGGCTGGATTGAGGGAGAGCCACCTGGTTGTCACATGTCGTAGGATCTCTTGGAATTCAACGTCACAAAACTCACAAAATTCTTTGAGTGACTCTCTTCTTTTTGCTGAAATGGAGAAGTGGCCATAGACCTTCAGCACAACATTCTCCACATCTACAGTAAGCTTGTCAAGGGCGTGCTTCACTGTGTTGTGCACTATGTGGGCATGGCAGTTTCCTCGCAGCAGATCGTTTTGTTTTCTCTTCAGGTTGGTGAAAACAGAGTTGTGAATACCATAATTGACATTTGTGTTGTCAGCACTGAATGCAGTCACTTGATCCATTGGCAAGCCAAATTTCTCAAGGGATTGTTCCAGGAGAGCTACAATCCCAGCAGCTGACTCATCTGGATTCTCTATGAAGTCCAGCATTTTGTTGGTGACACCAGACTCTGGAGTGAAGTACTGGACAGCAAGGGGAAACATCTTCCTGTTCCCTTTATTGGAAGTATCGGTCTGTATGGAGAATGGGAGGGGTGGTGATGTTAAGATCTTGAGAACATCACCCACTGCCTTCGGGGCCAGGACGTCTTTCACCAGTGCCTCTTGCTTTGTTCTCCCCAAAGTCATCTTCTTCACCATTTTGGAATCAGATAGAGTCTTTTGATTGAGCTTGTGTCCACAGTCAGCACTGTTGTAGCTGAGGTTATGTTTTACTGTGTGGTATACCTGTGTCACCTCAGCTGCAGTAATCTAGAGGGGGGAATGGGATGATGTCAGATTATTACTTTCATATTGTTGTCACTATTTATTTTATTTATCAATCAATCAATCAATCGTATTTATTCACAGTAGGCCTATTTATTCACAGTATTTATTTGCTGTTAATCTATTATGAATAATTTCAAATGAGCAGCATTAGCATAACAACATAAGAGTTCTGATTCTGAATCAGAGATGTTCTTTATGGTTACATTTCATTCTATATTGATAATATTAAATACACGTTTATTTAATAGACTTTAAAATCATATCGGTATGATATGGGACCAGGGGTGGGTAGAGTCTCTACCCACCCCTGGTCCCATATCATACCGAATCAATCTCAGGAGATGTTTCAGCTATGAAGAACTGTGACACTGGTGCTTGGCTCCTTTGTGTTCTGATATTTCTTGAGTGGAGATCCCCGGCTGCGTGCTGTTTGACATCAGACAGCCCACCGTGCGACACTGAAAATGTTCTGCGACATGCTTTGCAATTTGCCTTGTAGTCATCTTCAGGGACCCTATCAAGCCACTGGTTTGCCTCTTCCCATTCTCGTCTGTATTTCTGTTGTCGGTGTTTCCTCTTTTGAGGACGAGGTGGCCTATCTGAAGACATCTTGCATTTGTTTTTAAAAATCACGCCGCGACAGAGCGGCGTAATGACGTAACGTAGCGAGCGTAACGACGACAGGCAGCGCAAAGGGGCCGGGCCGGGCGACAGGCAGACAGACAGGATTTGGCACAGAGGCAGAGCAGAGAGGAGAGTCCGCGGAAGGTCTTGCGCACCTCCCGCCAACACATTTAGCTGTTTTTAATATTTCCTGTCCTTTATTTTGTTCATTATTGTTAGTTCAGTGTTCACGTGTGTGTGTGACAGACGTGCATGGGACAGATTGTGAAAATACGGGACAAACTGCGTTCCGTATTGGTTCAATACGGAACGCAACATTTAATTCCCAATTACGTAACAAATACGTATTTCAAGGAACGGGTGGCAAGTCTACTCTTAACTCTCGTTTCCTTTTTTTCTAACTTTCTTTCGCAACATCAACAAATGAACAACCAAGAGCGCCCCCTCCTGGACAGAACAGAAACACCACAAACATATACCACAAACATTACAGTGACTACGTCTCTTAACCACAATAACGTGTTCTATAGTTAGTCTATAGGTTTTGAGTGATGATGAGTTGGACAGGTACGCTACTGTCCAGGTTATGTGTCTTCTAACAGCCGGACCATATCTGACTGCATCTCAACCACACGTTTTCACCACAGGGGACTATTTGGTGGGGCGGAGGTATATGCGCTCTACTGAGGGGGAACCTCTAGTTTTCTGTGGTTCCAGACAGATACCCTGTAGGTTGTTAACAAATGGGTGAATGGACTCTGTGAGTGAATAAAGTGCTTTTCTAACCCGTGGCCTGACCTCAACGCACTTCACAGTCAGGAGATGTTGTGACTGATGTGTTGCAGCGGTGACGTGGGGACCTGGGGTCCTGCTGCATGTGGCGGTGCTGCTGGGCTTCTCCGTCCTCACCCTGGTGGTTCTGCTCCGCCTCGTTGGCTGGTGGAGGACGAGAGGTGAGGAGAGACCGCCTACCGCCATCTTGTTAGCCTCTGTCTGTCTGATTACTGTTTAGTCACGCTGCAATCGGCCTGTTTGGGTCTGGCCTGTTTTGTGTTCCTTCCTTCCTTCTTGATTTTAATAATAATAATGACGGAGAAACGAAATAACAATAATAATAATAATAAAAAATAAAATAAAAATAATAATGGGCGAAAAAAGAGATTATCTGGTAGATACAGACACACACACACACACACACACACATAAACACAACGCATTCTCATGAACCGGTTCGTAGGATTCCCTACGAAAAAACAATTCACTTCGTACGTGCAGCAATCAGTGCGCATGCGCGTCAATTTAGTTTACGCCCCTTTCAGATGGCGAACAGAGCAGCTGAAATCATGTCTAAAATAACACCTATACATGTATGTTTTAATGACTTTTTTTCTCACGATACAGAAACATGTTAAGGTTACTCTAAAATACGGTTTCATAGCATTTCTAGTGAGAAATATGAACTTAAGTTTAAAAATATTTGTTCAATGAATGTATACATTCATGCGCCCTCTGCAGGCTGGTTGAGACGTGATAATATTAAAATATGTATGTTAAACAATAAAATCGAGTCTAAACCAGTCCAAGTTAAAAAGTATGACGGTATGTGCATAAGGCAAACATCAATATCTTGAACACATTTGGCTACTTCATACCTCTTAAAACATGTTTGACTGATTTGATCCAGCTTGGCCCTAAAAGGCTCAGAGAAAGTACACCTGCAAGTATGAAAATTAAACTTCAACCACGAAGACATCATTGGAAAGGTCATGATCTAGAGATTATCATATGTCAGTATGAAAGGAGTTCCTGCTCCTCAGGGGTGACCTTTGAACCTGGAACCTGTGCCACCTTTGACAGGGAATCCAAAACAACGTGCTACAGACATAGGAGCAACAGTTTTGGAAAGATCTTGACCTCTACTACCATAAGCAAAACAAAACAATTGGGGGTGTCACTCAGCAGGGACACATGTAAAAAACACGATTTCATGATTTCATGATTTTTCCGATGCATTAGAAATATACGTAAAAATAAACCTAAACCCGTCCACATCGAAAATGGGTCCGGCACATTTCCAGGAGTCCTTGAGGAACGTGGCGAATTTGGACCAGGCCAGGACCGAGTAGCGCACCAGAACCTGCTCCGTTACTTCAAACACCAGGCCTGTAACCCAACACTCATATGTCCCCTCGCCTTCCAGCTTTACCCTAACACACGCACGCACGCACACGCACGCACGCACACGCGCACACGCGATAGACAGATGGGATTAGATGAACTGGATAGGCACTTGGGAAGTCATGCACTGACGTCTACACTCACTGTAATCGGCCCTTAGAGATGTTCCTTGGGGTAACCTTGACATAGTCAACAGTCTGTTGGAAGAGAACCAATACAAACCAAAACCTTAACAACCATAACAATGAATAGAACAAATGATCACTATCCAAGAAAGGGTTTTATTCACCTGCTGAGCCGCTTTGCATTTTTCACACTGGGGCTTGGAGTGCATCTCCTCTTTGGGGGTACAGTGGTAGGAAGGCGTGGCTGCTTTTGGGAGAATATACAAGATATTTCATTATTATATTATAATGTACTCATCCCTGTACAAAAGAGCTCTAGCACTACTAACTAGCTAAAGAAACAGAAGGTACAAATACAGGAGAGTGTGTGTGTGTGTGTGTGTGTGTGTGTGTGTGTGTGTGTGTGTGTGTGTGTGTGTGTGTGTGTGTGTGTGTGTGTGTGTGTGTGTGTGTGTGTGTGTGTGTGTGTGTGTGTGTGTGTGTGTGTGTGTGTGTGTGTGTGTGTGTGTGTGTGTGTGTGAGACATTCCCGGGAGTGATACGATGAGAAGTAAAAAAAACAAAACAGAAAGCTTAACTGGGAGGATTAATAGGACTAATAACTAATAAAATAACCTAGAGCAAGTCTGGTAGTGATATATACACACTAACCCCACCACTACTAACCCTAAGCCTGTTATGTTAACACTATTGCAAACCCTAATATAAGTCGATAACTAACCCTATTTCTAACCTAATCCTAATTATAACCATTTTACTAACACTAACCATATTGCTAACACTAACCTTTTTACTAACATTAACCTTATTGCTAACAATAACCTTAATGCTAATACTAACCCTATTACTAGCACTAAGGACGAGGCGCGACGTAGTCGGAGGCGCTGGTTGGAGGGAGCCATAAGGTTCTCAATAATCAAGCACCCGATGTGGGTCTTTGGCAGCCTTAAGAAGGGTAGATCCCAGGTGTTCATTAGCCTCAGCAGGCCTGATGGGCAACACCTGGGCTTGATTAGAGCGTGGGGGGGCACAACAACTAACCCTAATACCCTGATAATTAATACCCTGTATTAAATTATTCCCCATAGTCTATTATCTTCATTTCATAGCTTTCCTCTTGGTTGCGCTGCTTCCAGCCTCAGATCGAGATGCAGGCGCCTGGAGCTTAAAGTGAACGGAAACAAAACTGTGGCTTTAACCAAACAGATTTCGAGTTGGCGACACCGGGGCCAGCTAGCAGGCGTACGATAACGTCAGCACGTGCACGTCTTCTGATTGGATACGCGCTATTGAGAGGCAGAGCTATGCAGAGCTAGCAAACTGAACTTGAACAAGCTAATTTGTGTAGATTTCTACAAGCTGTTTTTTTTCAACCCACAATGGCTGAAGGAGGAGAAGGAATACACTTTCACCACTGTTGCAAATATATCCTCATGAACAAATGCAAATTATTTGTTTGTTTTATTTTATTTTCAGTGACTTTATCGTCACGTTTCTTAAATGAAACTGCTTTGGGTGCGACAATGCGCTGTTTAGTGAAAAAACTTGTTAAAGCTCACATACTTTTGGTGGACTTAATAAAACTTTGTAGCCTTTTATTTTATTTATTTTTCCAAGCGATCTTAAAGCTGGTTGTTTAACTAACTTAATTGTAAATGCAGATTTATTGATTATAAATGCTTCGGAAATACTAATATAACTCTGTTGTACTTGACTATGTTAAGGTGATGCAACGCCCGGTTATACTGCGTTTCTGTCTAAATGTATAGTTTCTAGAATGAAAAAAATAACCAAAATGATGGCATTGAGAGGTGGAATCATTCAGGTAGGACCGTGTAGGACAGGGGTCTGCAAGTACGTTTGGCCTTGTGCCAATTTCTTTCTGAGCCACTAGATGGCGGCCAGAACATGATCAAAGCAAATTTAAGTAATTGAATGTTAAAACATGTGACACGTTCTAATGCTTTGACTTTTCTTTCGAAACATTTTAATACATTTACGCGTTACACGTAGGAAATGTTGCTAGTCAACTAACAGTTTGTTTTGTGAGCCTGCTAACAATGTGATTAGTGTTCTAGTTAATTAGGTAGCAGTGGGGATTACTAGTGTTCTAGTTAACTAGGTAGCAGTGGGGATTACTAGTGTTCTAGTAAACTAGGTAGCAGTGGGGATTACTAGTGTTCTAGTAAACTAGGTAGCAGTGGGGATTACTAGTGTTCTAGTTAACTAGATAGCAGTGGGGATTACTAGTGTTCTAGTTAACTAGATAGCAGTGGGGATTACTAGTGTTCTAGTTAACTAGGTAGCAGTGGGGATGGGCCTGGTGATGGGCCTGATCGCGGCGACGATGAGACAGCCTACAGGGAGGAGGTCGGATCGCTTGAGCAGTGGTGCCAGGAGAACAGCCTCGCCCTCAGGATCCTCAGGAGCTGATCGTGGACTTCAGGAGGCAGAGGGGAGAGCACAGCCCTATCTCCATCGACGGTGTTGCAGTAGAGAGGGTCAGCAGCTTCAAGTTCCTCGGTGTACACATCTCCGAGGACCTCACATGGTCCACGCACACCACACGTGGTGAAAAGAGCCCAACAACGCCTGTATTTCCTCAGGCGTCTGAAGAAATTCAGCATGGGCCCCCGCATCCTGAGAACATTCTATAACGGCACCATCGAGAGTGTTCTTACAGGGTGTATCACCGCCTGGTACGGGAACTGCAATGCACTCGAGCGCAGAGCGCTTCAAAGGGTGGTGCGGACGGCCCAGTATATCGTTGGAGGTGAGCTCCCCTCCCTCCTGGATATATACAACCAGCGGTGCGTGGTCAAGGCCAAACGCATCATAAAGACATTGCCCACCCCAGCCACGAACTGTACTCACTTTTACCGTCAGGCAGGCGATACCGCAGTATCAAGTGCCGCACAAATAGACTTAGAGATAGCTTCCACAGTCAGGCCATCAGGCTGCTGAACAAGGGCGTATAGCATATAACAATGTATATTTTATTACATTGATTTATATATACATATTGCTCTTTTCTGTGCCGATATATTGCATTTTAGAAATTGCATTTTTATTTTTATTTTTTTACTTTATTCTATTTTTATTATTTATTATTTTATTATTATTTTTATAACTGCTGTCTGTCGTCGGGTATTGCACATAAGATTTTCACACCACTGCTTTATACTTGTGTAAACTGTGAAGTGACAATAAACTTGACTTGACTTGATTACTAGTGTTCTAGTTAACTAGGTAGCAGTGGGGATTACTAGTGTTCTAGTTAACTAGGTAGCAGTAGGGATTACTAGTGTTCTAGTTAACTAGGTAGCAGTAGGGATTACTAGTGTTCTAGTGATATACCTGTTTTATGGGCAGGACCGATCAGACAAGACAAACAAGTTGTGTCAGCCCAAAAGGCACGTCGGCCCAAGGTATGCCAGACGGCCAGTACAGCCCTGACTGAAAATGTCACTGCATTCTCGCACACACACACCTGCCGGCAATTGCCGATAGTGATTAGGCGTCTCTTGAGCTCGTTGCTAGATCGTACGTTGTACTCCCTGGATGTCACTGTACCAGCCCTCCGGTAATTACATTTACCTGTCTACTACCTGTCGCTATTTCGACCTCCCGGTATCCAGACTTCTCGCCCGTCCCAGACCATTCGCCTATCTACTACCTGTCGGTACTCCGCTGATCGACCTCCCGGTATCCAGACCCCTGGCCTGTCCCCGATCACTCTATTATTGTGTTTGCTTTAATAAAGCCTCCTGTTATCCCATCACTGGTCTGTCGTCAGCGTTCTGGGTCCAACCAACACACATCGTAACAGATTGGAGGTGGTGGGGGCAGTGGCGGACTGGCCATCGGGACTTATCCCGATGGGCCGGTACCGAAGTGGGCCGGTCGGGCCACTCGGCCCACTCCGATCGGCCCACTTCGGTACCGGTGAAATTGTAATCAGCTTAATGCTTAGCCCATGTATAGTGAGTGAACGTGGATCGCTTTATTTAGTGATCGGATACGATTGGAAAAACATTCCATGTAAACAGGGCTATTAATAGGTCAATCTTATGTTTTTGAAAGTAGGCAAATAGATGAACTGAAGGGGCTGGGCCGGGAGAGATGAGTCATCTCTTCCAATTGGAAAGAGGGCGAGGCCCGCGTCAGAGGTCCACTCATCAGACAAGCTCCCTAGCTTCTTTGATGATTGATCAGTAATTCCTGTAGTAAATCCCGCAATTTTGATATTGATATAATATTGGTAATCTAATTGATTGCTGATGTTCTTCTTAAACAGTTGACCCTGAGGAAAGTGAGACAGCTGCAGGGTCCAGCACAGGATAACCAAAAGACAGGAAGATGCAGACTGATGAAGTGAGCTTTGATTACTTTGCCCGGCCTTAGGCTAAATATATAAATACATTTTTTGCATACCACTCTCAACAACCCCCAAAACAAACAGTTAAAAATATCTACAACAACAACGATGGAATCAATAGAAAGTGGCTTACATATTGTGAGAAATCCAACTCACTCTACGGTACAGTATGTCATCTGCAAATGACAGCTCATTCAGGAGGAATGACAGCTTGTTGATGTACATCAAAGAATAGAAGAGCACAAGAGAAACCAAGTCCACAGAGAAAGTGCAGAAGCATATTTTTTGAAGGCTAGTAAAGCAGATGTAGCAAGCCTACTCAGTGGCAAACACATCTCTACACAGAGACCAGATCAGAAAGAAACGGCAAGTCATGGAACGTGTCATAGAAGTAGTCAAAGTCATTGGAAAGCGTGGTCTAAGCTTTAGAGGCAAACAATTTGAGGCAGCATACACATGGGAGAACATTGCTGACCATGGCAACTTCTTGGAATGAATCATCCTGCTCAGCAAATACGATGTCTGCCTGCAGGAACATGTCACCCAATGGGTTGAAAAAAGCAAGAAGCGGCATGAGACTGGGTCTAAACGCAGAGGGTCCTTTGTCACTCTGCTCTCCAAAGCTACAGTGAACAAAGTGATCAATGTCATCAGCCACTTAATCCAAGAAACCCTATCTAGGGAAGTAAGGGAGGCAGACATGTTTTCTGTGCAGATGGACACCACACAGGAGGTTAGGTGTACAGACCAGTGTGCTGTTATCCTCAGGCATGTGACAGATGTGGTCCAGGAGAGGCTCCTAGCTGTGGTTGACTCTACTGCTACTGAAGAAAACTCTGGCAAAGGTGGACATTGATCTTCGGAATTGTGTGGGAAACTCAACCGATGGAGCGGCAAACATGCAGGGCCGATACAAGGGGTTCTCCACCTTGTAAGTTAGCTAGCGAAATTGAGAAAGACAAGATGGAGAACAGTAAAAAAAGAAAGGGTGGGGCTGAAAAAGCTAGAATAAAAAACGAAAATTGCTACAGGAAGATGCTGGAAAATGTTCAAAACTCACAGAGCTGTTTAGTAGAAGGGCTCCCCGTCGCAGTGAGGATGAGGAGGAGAATGAGAAGGAGGACGAACCACAGACCCGGCATATAATAACAGGTGCAGTGTGCAGGGCTGTGTTAATTGATGTTACTGTTAGCATTAGTTGACTGAGAAAATCGTCATGAAAAAAGTTTAGCAATATTACGACTAGTATATGCCCACCACGGCTGTGATTGACAACCTGGACAGCCAGTCAGAAGCTAGAATGCCAACCTAGAGAGCCAATCAGAACCTAGAACGGGCTGCAGGGCTGGCCAGACTATTATATTGTGCATAAAGTTAGATGCATTAGGATAGAGTCATATGCTCATGAAGTTCAATGATATAATATTAATATTATAATATTAAATAATAATATTAAATAATATTAATATTAAATAATAATATTAATAAGGACACTGAGATTTGTGGCAAATTCACTATTGTATTTATTTTATAGGCCTGAATTAGACAAGCAGTTCCTTCCCCAGTTCCGAATTTTGATATTGATATAATATTGGTAATCTAATTGATTGCTGATGTTCTTCTTATGCAGTTGACCGGCAGTCTAGCTCAGGAGGTAGAGCGGTCGCCTCACAACCAGAAGGTTGCTGGTTCGATCCCCGGCTCCTCCTAGCAAAAACTGTCGAGGTGTCCTTGAGGAAGACCCTAACCCTAACTGCTCCCCGGGCGCTGTATCAATAGCTGCCCACTGCTCCTAATACTAGGATGGGTTAAATGCAGAGAACATGTTTCACTGTATGTCTTCATGTATGTGACCAATAAAGAGGATTCAATCCTCACGATTTGTTGTTGACCTTGAGGAAAGTGAGACAGCTGCAGGGTCCAGTACAGTTGACCCTGAGGAAAGTGAGACAGCTGCAGGGTCCAGTACAGTTGACCCTGAAGAAAGTATACATACAATACAAGGGGTTCTCCACCTGCAGAGACAGCTGCAGGGTCCAGTACAGTTGACCCTGAGGAAAGAGAGACAGCTGCAGGGTCCAGTACAGTTGACCCTGAAGAAAGTATACATACAATACAAGGGGTTCTCCACCTTGCTCTCCGAGCAGAGTCTCCCAACCAAGTGCACATCTAGTGCTACCCACATGTCCTTAACCTTGTGCTAGGAGACACCACAGGCGTTGTGGTAGCCAGTGCATCGTTTTTCTAACTTCTGAATGATGTTACTGTATTCATCAGAGAGTCATAAAAGTGTATGAACATGTGGGAGGAAGTGAGTGAAGACACACGACACAGACGACTGTCTCCAAACGGGGAGACGAGGTGGTGGGCCAAGGATCAGGCTCTGAGCAAGATATTCAGGTGTTTTGGCAATCCTGACTGTGCCTTGATTATTGACTTGGTGTCAACATTAACAAGGATTGAAGAAGATGACTCCATGAAGCCACATGTCAGAGCAAACGCCAGGGGGTACACAGAGTCTCTCCTAAGGTTTGAGACAACTCTCGGAATTACGGAACAATACAACCACAGACAACGCATCAAAGCACTGGGACTTACCTGTAGAGATCCGGCGGGACAAAGGAGAGTGGGGGAGGGGAGCCACCAAGCCCTGGGGGGCAACAACAAACGTGCCCGCAGGAGAGGGTCCCATGGCGGCCTACTGGTTAGGACACATCGGAGGCGATGGAACCCAGCCCTACCGAGCATTCTCCTCGCCAACGTCCAGTCTCTCGCAAACAAGTCCGACGAAGCAGTGCAACCACCGGGATTCTCCTTGTTTCGGACCGACAGAACAGCTGAGTCCATGGGGAAGAAAAAAGGTGGGGCGTATGCTGCTTGGTGAACAGCTGGTGTACGGAAGTTCAGGTGCTTTCTCAACACTGCTCATCTAATCTGGAATTACTGACTATCAAGTGTCTCCCTTTTTACTTGCCAAGGGAAATCTCCGCTATTCTCATGTCGGCGGTTTGCATCCAACCACGGGCTGATGCGAACATCGCATTGGACGAACTTTACATTGAAGTGAGAAAACTTCAGAATCTCTCCCCCGAGGCAGTCCCCATTGTAGCGGGGGACTTTAACCAGTGCAATTAAAAAGAGGTATTACCAAAAAACGATCAACACATCTCATGTCTGACCAGACAGAACAAGACTCTTGATTGATCACAGCCCGCTTATCGCACTGTTGCGTGGCCGGCTTTCGGCAAATCAGACCACGCCTCCGTGCTTCTACTTCCCGCTTACAAGCAGAAGTTGAAGACCACGCCCACAGTTGTAAAGAACGTGCGTCGCTAGACAGACGATGCCGTACTACAACTGCAGGGGGGGCTAGAAATCACTGACTGGAATATATGTGTATTCAAGACCACTGACCTTGATGTGTATGCAGATCATGTCACAGCATACATTAACATGCTAGTGGAAGAATGCATCCCGACCAGGTTTGTTCGCTCATTTCCGAACCGCAAACCATGGATGAATGCTGACATATGGAACAAACTTAAGGAACGGAGTACCGCTTTCACAAACGGGCGACTCCGATCTCTACAAGAAGGCCAAGTACGAACTCAGAAAAGCCATCAAGAAGGGTAAATTGGATTACAAAAACAAATTGGAATTACAGTTCGGGGGCTCTGACAACAGACGTATGTGGCAAGGTCTGAGGGTCCTCTCCAACTACAAGGGGAGCTCACGGGCAGTCACCAACAACGACCCTAACCTACCAGATGAGCTAAACAAGTTTTTCGCTCGCTTTGAAAGGGACCATGAGCCGACCAACAACATGAACATCAGCCCAGAGGACTACGTTCTACAACTGTTCGAGTCCAAGGTCCGCAGAACCTTCAGGAGGGTGAAGGCAGAGAAGGCAGCCGGCCCAGACGGAGGTCCATCCCACGTCTTCAAGACCTGCACTGACCAGCTGGCTCCTGTGTTCAATGCATCACTACAACAGTCTGTAGTCCCAACGTGCTTCAAAGCAACAGCCATTGTGCCGTTACCCAAAAAGACCAAGGTAACATGCCTCAATGATTATCGTCCAGTGGCATACACCCATAACCATGAACTGCCTGGAGAAACTTGTAATGTCACATATAAACGTGTCCATCCCTGAGTCCCTAGACCCACTCCAGTTTGCATACAGACCAAACAGATCAAGTCAAGTCAAGTCAAGTTTATTGTCACTACTTCACAGTTTACACAAGTATAAAGCAGTGAGTGAAAATCTTATTAGCAATATCCGACGACAGACCAGTTATAAAAATAAGATAAAATAGAATAAAAACAGAATAGAATAAAAGAAGTTTAAAAAAACACAACTGTATAAAGTTTAATATATAAAATAAAAATGCAATTTATAAAATGCAATATATCGGCACAGAAAAAGAGCAATATGTATATATAAATCAATGTAATAAAATATACATTGTTATATGCTATACGCCCTTGTTCAGCAGCCTGATGGCCTGACTGTGGAAGCTATCTCTTGCCTCGTTTCCACCAACGCAAGCCTACTTCTAGCTCTCGGATGGCGCTAGAGCCGGTTCGCAGTTGGTTCAACTGGCGAGCCGTCTAAGAACCGGTTTGCGTTTCCACCGACTTTTTCGCCGAGAGAGCCACGTCATGACGTCACTGTTAACGTCTCTGCTTTCCCAGCAACGCTAAGCGCCAACTTCCACAACAGTGGATTACATGATGGATGGAAAAGTGTTGCTCCTGGCTTTCAGGCTACAAACAGCTGCTGGTCTTTAGTGCTATGGACGCGATTACGTTGAAGCCCCTAACTGTGATAAAGGACTATACAAATAAAATGGACTTGACGTTAGAGCTGCATTAATAGTACTTAGAGTACTTAAACAGAAGGGACCATTTGCCTTTTCTTCTTCAAAACTGTCATCTTGTATTATGTTTCTTGGTCGATAAAGCATAATGAAGCGGACATTTATATTTAGAATTTTTTAATTAAAAAAAACAAAACATTAAATACACAATATACAGTAATCACAACATGTACAAGTGTAGAGTGCAGTGTAATAAGTCCATTTTAATAATGCTCCGAGGGGCTGAGGGGCTCCTGTGAGCTGCAGCCCAGTGGGGCGGTAGCTCTGCATCGACATCGTCGAGGGAAGACGACTCCATAAACAACTAAAACAAGAGAAAAGTGCATTAAAACATGTCTCCACTACACTTCACTGTTTTCACAAGTAGCATCCTGACGTTGTTATCAAGGCTAATATCGGCTAACAGAAGCTTAGCAATCATAGCTCCTCATTTCTGATGATAGGAACATAACATTGATGTGATAATGAGCAGCTTGCTAAACAGATTATAAATACAAAGCTGGTTGGCAACACGGGAAAGATTTATAAAGTAAAACTTACCAGGATCAGAATGACATCAGTTTGTTATCGATTAGCTCCTCGTATCGTCCAGTTTATCGATTAGCTCCTCGTATCATCCAGTTTGTTATCGATTAGCTCCTCGTATCGTCCAGTTTGTTATCGATTAGCTCCTCGTATCGTCCAGTTTGTTATCGATTAGCTCCTTGGTCCTGTCCCCCGCTGAAGACATCTCGCGCTGTAGTTTTTCTAATAGCAGTTTGTTCTAGAAGCTCCTCTAGTTTATTGTGACCTTCTGCCGAAGACAACAACGCAAGGAGGCAGTTTGTCTCGTCCACGGACCACTGTCACCTTCATGTCCACGGCGAATTTTAGTGATTTTAAAAATGGCGGTCAAAAACTTTGAGTTTGTTTGAGTTTGTCCGATAAGCACCGCCCCCAGCCCCTGACGTAGTGGAGCCTGCTGGCTAGCCCAGCTTCGAAGTGGGGCCGCTCAGGAACCAGTTAACCGGGCCAGAAAGTGGCTCCTTCGCGGTGGAAACGCAAAGAACTGGTTCGAGATTAGGCACAAGCTCCGAACCAGCCCTCAAAACAGCTTGGTGGAAACGAGGCATCTGAGTCTATTTGTACGGCACTTGATACTGCGGTATCGCCTGCCTGACGGTAAAAGTGAATACAGTTCATGGCTGGGGTGGGCATTGTCACCTCCAACGATATACTGGGCCGTCCGCACCACCCTTTGAAGCGCTCTGTGCTCGAGTGCGGTGCAGTTCCCGTACCAGGCGGTGATACGAACACTGTAAGAACACTCTCGATGGTGCCGGTATAGAATGTTCTCAGGATGCGGGGGCCCATGGTCTATGGACAACGCCAGTTCCCTGGCACTATACACGGCCCTGCAACACCTAGACAGGAGGGACACCTATGTCAGACTGCTGTTCATTGAGTACAGCTCGGGGTTCAACACCATCGTTCCCTCCAAGTTGGTCCTGAAACTGAGGGACCTAGGTCTGGGCGCCCCATCTGTAACTGGATTATGGACTTCCTGACGGGCAGGCCTCAAGTGGTGAAGATTGGGAACAACATCTCATCCACTCTGGTCCTCAACACTGGAGCACCCCAAGGCTGCTGCCTCAGTCCCCGGCTGTACTCGCTGTGCACACATGACTGTACAGCCACACACAGCAATAATCGGATTATCAAGTTTGCAGACGACACCACAGCCGATGACTGGGCGATGAGACGGAGTACAGAGATGAAGTGGTCCAGCTGACCACCTCAGAGGGTGTGAGGACAACAGCCTCGCATTGAATGTCAGCAAGACCACGGAGCTCATTGTGGACTTCAGGAGCCACCGGGGCACCCACTCCACCATCAGCCTGGACGGGACACCGGTGGAAGTCGTCAGCTGCTTCCGTCTCCTTGGACTACAGATTTCCGATGACCTGGCGTGGACACGCAACACGGCGGTCATGCTGAAGAAGGCAAAAGAGCGCCTCTATGCTCTGCGGTGCCTCAGGAAAAGCTATATAGGCCAGAGGTGGCTAGTGAACTTCTACCGTGACACCGTAGAGCGAGACCTGTCGGGTGGCGTCACTGTGTGGTACGGCAACACCACTGCAGGGGACAAGAAAGACATCCAGAGGGTCGTGAGGACGGCAGAGAAGATCATCGGGTGTGCACTTCCATGCATTGAGGAGATCTTTAGGACCGGATGTCGGAAGAAGGCCATGTCTATCATAAAGGACTGCAACCACCCTGGGCACCATCTCTTCTCCCCCCTATCGCCTGGTCGCCGGTTGCGCTGCATCTGTACAAGGACTACCAGGTTTAAGGATAGTTTTTATCCACAGGCAGTGCGCCTACTGAACAACTAGGAGTGCTGCCACTTTTATAACATTGTCATTAACATTACACTTACATACTTTGCTGGACTTTCTGGACTCATCACAGTTACTGCACTGTACTGCACTGTATTCATGATGCTGCTGCACTACTGGCACTTTAAATGCTTCTAAAGATTTTTGTAAAAAAAATTAATTAATTTTTATTGTATATATTATTTTTATTTTTATGGTGTTGTTTTGGAGATTTATACTGCGGGAGGGAATGGGGAGTAAGCATTCCTATGTACTTCTTCTTGTATCTTGTATTGTGTGTGTGTGTGTGTGTGTGTGTGTGTGTGTGTGTGTGTGTGTGTGTGTGTGTGTGTGTGTGTGTGTGTGTGTGTGTGTGTGTGTGTGTGTGTGTGTGTGTGTGTGTGTGTGTGTGTGTGTGTCCTATAGTTCTGTGTTAAGGTTTGTGTTAAACTGTGAGCTAGGCATCAGGGAAGACAAAACAACCCAAACCATAGGAAACCAGAGAAGAGAGGACCTGAGAAGCACCACCACATGGGACCATGTTGGGGCTTTGTGTGGTGAAACAAATCCAAATGACATTACAGTCATTTGGCAGACGCTTTTGTCCAAAGCAACTGACAATATTGGAAAGGACCCCTTTATGCAGATTACAGTAAGATGGCTGAAAGGGATCGGCTGGGGAGAGGACAGCACTGCATCTTCACTGTTGGAAGGAGTTTCAGGTTCTCCTTTGCTCTCTCGCTCTCGCTCTCTCCCTCTGTCTCTGTCTCTCTCTCTGTCTCTCTCTCTCTCTTACACACACACACACACACACACACACACACACACACACACACACACACACACACACACACACACACCACACAACTACATCAAATGAAGAGACAGTGAGATAAGAGGATGTATGTGGGTGTTAAATAGCTGTGGTTGTCGGCCTTTCTGGATCCTTAACATCCACTCAGACACCGGGTCCTGCTTCTCATTAGAGCCCAGACTGATGGGAATAGACCAAAGAACCAGTGACACCCACGCATGTACGCTGCTATCTGGACCTAATACTGTGCAGTAGTGGATCACCCACTCACACTCATACTGATACTCATACACACACACACACACACACACACACACACACACACACACACACACACACACACACACACACACACACACACACACACACACACACACACACACACACACACACGCACACACACACACACACTCAAGACATTGTAAAGACATCAACATGAGGCCATTTTATGCTATACCAGTAGTACCAAGTATTTAGTGCAACCATACTATTGATACAACCAAGCCGGGAGATACTCATCCTAAGAGGTGTTATTTTGGGGACAGTCCCAAACTGTGATGTGGTCCATTCATTTAGTGTCTCTGCTGCCTAGTCCAAATCGTCCCCTGACCCAGGGCCGCTCCCCCTCCCATGTGGACGTGGTGAGGGGAGCGTTCCATGTGGGTCAGTCAATGATCCCAAGATTCAAGATTCAAGATTCAAGATTTATATTTGCCATTTTGTAACAAGTACAATGGAATGCTTACTCCCCATTCTCTCCCTCAGTATGAATTTCGAAAACACTATACCATAAAATAAAATACTGTACACAATAAAAATAATAAAAAGAACAACAAATTGACTGATGGATGATATGTACGTGTATGTGTTGAATTGTGCAAAAAGCCTTCAGAAAGCATTTTAATGTGTGAATACAGTGCAGTACAGTGCAGAACATTGCAGTGGCTTTAATGAGTCCAGCGAGTCCAGTATGATAGTGTAATGTATGGGAAGGGATCCTGAGGATGTGACTGTTGTCTTGCAAACAAAAGGGGAACCCCCCCCCCCTCCCATAGAGCCGTCGTGGTGCCACTCATCAAACCATAGGGACTTAGCAGGAAGTGGTGGTGGTGGGGCACAGAGAGAGAGAGAGAGAGAGAGAGAGAGAGAGAGAGAGAGAGAGAGAGAGAGAGAGAGAGAGAGAGAGAGAGAGAGAGAGAGAGAGAGAGAGAGAGAGAGAGAGCGCATGAGAGGGTAAAGAGAGGGGGAAAGAAGCATTGTTTTGATTAATTGCTATTTAGCGAATAACCCATTTATGATGAAAATCTGAAATTCGGAATATAAGTTTCATGCACAGTGGCTTGTGCTATTGAACAAACCTAACATAATTTAAATTGAACGAATCTAAAATAAATTAAAAGTTAATGACACGAGTTTTCTGGAACGCGGAATTAATGAATGACAAGATAGATCTTTGCATGATGATATCCCGCCCCCCAAAACTCTGATTGGGTACTCACCAGCGCAGTGTTACGCTCATGTTAAATACAAGGACTCACCGGCCACTGGGGTCCAGCAGTTTTATAATGGACTTAATGTGAGCTTACGGAGGACGTTTCTACTTACAGTGATTTAGAAAATTGCGGCAGGGGGCGCTGTTGGTGCTATTTTGAAACACATTTGTGTGATTTTGAAGCGTTAGAAAAAGCATTTTTATCAGTATTTTCACAGAATAATCTGTTACATGTGTATATATATATATATACAGATATGTGTATTGAACAGGTTGTTTTTCTCTGGATTGTTAGGTCCTCCCTTTCCTTAATGGACGATCCTCCACTGATATACACTTATTAACGTGACTGTAAGAGCCATTTTGATGAAGGTGTATGCATACACTTGTGCAAGTACAATAACAGCAGCAACAACAACAGCAACCACACTAGAACAAAACGAGATCAAATAGAATATAATTATATACATATATATATTAGGGATGGGACGATCACGTTTTTTGCCACCGATCACCGATCACCGATCACAATGAGAAATATCTGCCCCACCGATCACCGATCACCGATATATTATTTTTTTGCAGCTATAGCGGTCTGCAGTGTATTGCTGCTATAGCAGTCTATAGCAGGGGTTCCCAAACGCCGGGCCGCGGACCGGTACCGGGCCGTGGAGGTGTTACTGCCGGACCACGAAACAGCTGTGTGTTTATCATCATATTTGACTCAAATAATTTGAGTATAGGTATAGGCGGGCGGTATAATCTATATATAGAGATGATATATATAGTATAATCTATATATTGTGGTGAGTTACATAATTCACCTGGGGAACTATGGTTGGGGGGGCGTGCTCCCGCACGGACTGTTTTGAGCACCGGACTTGTTCTTGTTCCGGTTAGCGTTCTTGTTGCTACTGTGTGTTTTGTATGGCTAATAAAATCACAAGTTCCTCTTTTGATACACCGCCTCCGACTCCCGTCTTTCGGCACTACATTGGTGACCCCGACATAAGTCTCGTCGAAGTATCCGAGACAGAACAGAACATGGCAATTAGCCCCTTTTTCGTGAAATTGCCGGAATTCTGGGAAAATGCAGCCGCGGCATGGTTCGCACAGACGGACGCTCAACTCGCCCTCCGCGGGATAGACGATGACGAGACACGCTATCTACACGTTGTCACGGCACTGGGTAGCTCCACGGCATCTCGGTCGGTAAGCTTCATTACCAATCCCCCCTTCCTGGGTAAATATGAGGCTTTCAAGAGCTATCTGCTTAAGACTTTCGAGTTGTCTCGACGGGAACGAGCCCGACATCTTTTGGCGATGCGTGGCCTCGGAGACAACAAGCCCTCCGTACACATGGACATCATGCTAAAGCTGCTAGGTGCGGAGGAGCCTAATTTTTTATTCATGGAGATGTTTCTTCAACATATGCCGCCACACGTCCAGACAGCGCTCGCTAACACCCACATAACGGAGCCCCGCGAGTTGGCTGAAGAGGCTGACCGTTACTTCCTGGCTACCCAGTGTTTCGCCCCAGAAGTACTGGCCCCGACACGTAGCTACACCCCGCCTGGCAGGGATGTGCTAGCCGGCGGGAGCACCGGGACCGCCAACGGCCGTGCTAACACTGGCATGTGTTATTTCCACGCTCGTTTCGGACCAAAAGCCAACAAGTGCGTTCCCCCCTGTAACTACAAGCCGACGGGAAACGACAGGGCCTGCGCTCAGTAGTGGCCGCGAGCGTGGGCATAACAAACCAGCTCCTGTTCATCAGAGACTCTTGCTCCGGGCGCAAATTCCTTTGCGACACCGGGGCTCAGAGGAGCGTCCTGCCAGCTTCTGTGGGCGACACCGCAAGAGGAGACCACGGCCCGCGTTTGATGTCCGCTAATGACACCCCTATCCGCACCTATGGCACGAGGACAGTAGACCTGTGTTTCGGGGGACAGCGGTTCACATGGGACTTCGTCACGGCCGACATCTCTTTCCCCCTCCTCGGCGCGGATTTCCTGTGCGCCCACGGGCTGCTGGTGGACGTTAAGAACAGCCGCCTGGTGGACGCTATGACGTTTTCCTCGCTCGCATGCGTCCGCGGCGAGGCAGCATACGGCGGGCTCTCCAGCTCACTCTCGGAAGGTAACAGCTACCAGCGACTTCTCGGTGAGTTTCCCAGCTTGACGCAGCCCACTTTCTCCGCCGCCACTACTAAACATGGGGTCGAGCACCACATCGACACTAACGGCCCTCCGGTCTACGCTAGGGCCCGACGGCTCAACCCTGACAGGCTGGCGGTCGCTAAGGCGGAGTTTGCCAATATGGAACGTCTGGGCATCATCCGCCGCTCAGACAGCCCGTGGGCATCACCGCTCCACATCGTCCCCAAGCCAGACGGCGGGTGGCGGCCGTGTGGAGACTACCGCCGCCTTAACGACGCTACTACTCCAGACCGCTACCCGGTCCCTCACATCCAGGACTTCTCTGCACACCTGGCGGGCAAGCTGGTGTTCTCCAAGGTGGACCTGATGCGTGGCTACCACCAGGTTCCAGTACACCCCTCAGACGTCCCCAAAACGGCGGTAGTCACGCCGTTCGGACTTTTTGAGTTCTTGCGCATTCCGTTTGGACTTAAAAACGCAGCGCAGACCTTTCAGCGGTTAATGGATGCGGCACTAAGGGACATGCCATTCCTTTTTGTCTATTTAGATGACATCCTCGTCGCCAGCTCCTCTGAGGAAGAGCACCAGGCACATCTGCGGATCCTTTTCGAAAGGCTTAACCAACACGGCCTTATTGTCAACCCGGCAAAGTGTCTGTTCGGGTTGTCCTCCATCCACTTCCTCGGTCATCTCATCACCAAAGAGGGGGCCGCCCCCCTCCCGGCGAAGGTGGAAGCTGTATCCGCTTTTCCCCGACCAAACACAGCTCGGGCGCTCCGGGAGTTCCTCGGGATGGTAACCTTTTACAACCGGTTCATCCGCCGGGCCGCCCACACCATGCGCCCGCTGTACGAGGCTCTCAAGGACAAGTCCCCCGGCCAGGCCATCGACTGGACGGCCGAAAGGGAGACCGCCTTCGATGCCACCAAGGCCGCCCTGAGCCAAGCCGCCATGTTGGCTCACCCGTCGCACAAGGCCCCTATCGCTATTACCACCGATGCGTCCGACTATGCCGTCGGAGCGGTACACGAGCAATGGGTCGACGGCGCCTGGCAACCGCTCGCCTTTTTCAGCCGGCAGTTGACCCCCAGGGAGCGCAAGTACAGCACGTTCGACAGAGAACTACTTGGCCTCTGGTTGGCGATTCGCCACTTCCGGTTCCTGCTGGAAGGTCGGGACTTTGCAGCGTTTGTGGACCACAAACCGCTCACATTCTGCATGTCCAAGGTGGCAGAGCCGTGGTCCGCCAGCCAACAGCGACAGCTGTCGTATATATCGGAGTATACGACAGACATCCGACACATCGCTGGGAAAGCCAACGTGGTCGCGGACTGCCTCTCCAGAGCGGTCATCGGAGCCGTGCAGCTGGGCCTCGACTACGCCAGCATGAGCACGGACCAAGCCTTGGACCACGGGATCCAGACCCTCAGAGCTTCAGACACAGGGTTGCGCCTGGAGGAGGTCGCGGTCGGCGACTCAGGCGCAATGTTGTGGTGCGATGTCTCCACGGGCCAACCCCGTCCGCTAGTCCCTGTGAACTGGCGCCGACCCGTTTTTGAGGCGATACACAACCTTTCCCACCCCGGCAGGAAGCCTTCCGTGAGGCTAGTGTCGCAAAGATTTGTGTGGCAGGGACTCAAGAAGGACGTGAAGACCTGGGTTGACACATGCGTGGCCTGTCAACGGGCTATGGTGCACCGACACACTAGAGCCCCTTTCGAGCCTTTTACGGTTCCCGAGAGGAGGTTCGACCACGTTAATGTGGACCTCGTGGGTCCACTTCCCACATCTCATGGGTTCACCTACCTCTTCACTATGGTGGACAGGACGACCCGCTGGCCCGAGGCCGTTCCCCTCACCTCAACGGCAGCTTCCGACGTGGCCCGCGCATTCATCGGCACGTGGGTCGCGCGTTTCGGGACACCGTCCGACCTCTCCTCTGACCGCGGTTCCCAGTTTACGTCGGAGCTATGGAGTGCGGTTGCTGAAGTTCTGGGGGTCAAGCTACATCGCACCACCGCCTATCACCCCCAGGCTAACGGTTTGTGTGAGCGGTTCCACCGATCCATGAAAGCAAGCCTACGCGCTAGCTTGACGGACGGCAACTGGGTGGATAAGCTTCCGTGGGTGATGCTTGGCCTCAGGTGTGCCCCTAAAGAGGACCTGCAGTCCTCGTCGGCGGAGCTGGTGTACGGCCAGACTCTACGGGTCCCCGGGGATTTTATTCCGGAGGCCAACATGCCCTGGTCTGCGGCTAAAGAGACTACATGCTAGTGACGTGTCGGTCGCGAACGAGCCGGGGTTTGTTACGGGCGCTGCGCGTACATGCGCGTTTATACTGAAATCGAGCCCTGCCGTTTTGTTAGGGGTGTGTGTTGACACACACTTTGACAACCGGTCCGCGAAAATTGACAACTGGTCCGCGAGATTTTTTTTCATGTATCTGCCGGTCCGTGGCACAAAAAAGGGTGGGAACCCCTGTATTATAGAACAGTTTCATCCATCATGCATTCCTGGGGTTCTCGTTCTCCACGGTCAGTTTAACAAACTCGCCATGCTGCGCTGGGTGATGGGTTTTCAGGTGTCTTATTAAATTTGTCTTGTTGAAATTTTTTACCTTGCTTCCTCCACCAGATATTTTCTCTTTGCACACATTACAGATGGCAAATGTTACATCTGTATCACACACTTTGAAGAAACTCCACACTGCAGACACCGCTGACATGTTGAGGCAGGGCGAGTATCACTCTGTTTAGAAAAGAGGCGGGGCCCCACGTGTTTTACTCGCTGGTAAAGAGATGAGCTCACGTGTTTCTCACGTGCAGGATCGGCTATGAAATCGGCAACATTAAAGAAAGATCGGCATTCTCCGATTACGCATTTTTCTTCAAAATCGGCCGATAATGATCGGAAGCCGATCGATCGTCCCACCTCTAATATATATATATATACACATATTCAACATATTTTATTAAGTCACTAGAGCTTTTAATGAGACACTTGAGCTTGCTTATCTTTCATAAGCTTTGATAGTTCTGGGGGCAGTGTGGCCACAGCCGTCACTAGGCTGCTCTCCACATTCAGTCTGTTCCTCTGCTTGGTTTTGATGCGAGTCAGGGCCGAGAAGGTAACTTCACACATATAGGTAGATCCAAAAGGCAAGAGTTCATCCAATGCACATTTCCCCAGCTCTGGATACTCCTTTGCAACATCACACCAAAACTCTGTCAGTGACTTTTCAGCATATGCCATCTTTTGCCCACGATCAGAGAACAAATCCACCAGGTTTTCCTGCAGTCTGGCAGGAAGGCTGCTGCTGCTCTCAGTCACTCTGAATGGGTTCCTCATCCAGTCCAGCTGTTCTGACTTTGCGTCAATGTCATGAAAGTACTGGTTGAACTCAGTTTTGAGTTTGGACTGATACGTTTTAACAATTGTTACCATCTGCTTGTTTTCAGCATCAGTAGTTGTCACAAGGGGATATTTTGGTAGGACCCAGAACGCAGACCAAGACACAGTGGAGCTATAACGTGAAGCTTTATTAATGCACACAGACAACAGAGTGTGATCGGGGACAGGCCATTCCGTCCAGAATGTACAAAGTACAAAGTAGTAAGTACGACATACGAACTAGCCCCGAAATGACGGGACGGCAGTGTATATATACACCCCCATGTGCGGTGATTATCCTAATCAGCCTCGGCAATTGCCGACAGGTGTGTGTGTGCGCCACCAAAGCACACGGCTTGGCCATGCCCCCTGACAGTACCCCCCCCCCCCCCCCCCCCCCCCTCAACGGGCGCCTCCTGGCACCCAACCCGGCTTGTAGGGGTGTTCCCGGTGGCAGTCACGGATACGGGACGGGTCCAGACTGTAATGGCGCGGGAGCTAACCCCGCTCCTCTGGGCCGTATGCCTCCCAGTCGATGATCCGGGGGGGTGGAGGAGATTCGGTGGGCGGGCGGGGCCCTGGAAGAGATCCACCCCTTCTGCTCAGGTCGGTAGGAGTCTTTGAGGACGGCAGCCGCACGGTAGTACCCGTCCATGTCCTTCCTGACTGCAGGGTCTCCTCTGGAACCTCCTCTGGGGGCCTCCTCTGGGGGTCTCCTCTGAGGTCTCCTCTGGGGGTCTCCTCTGGGGTCTCCTCTGGGGGACTCCTCTGGGGCCTCCTCTGGGGCCTCCTCTGGGGGTCTCCTCTGGGGTTCTCCTCTGGGGGTCTCCTCTGGGGCCTCCTCTGGGGCCTCTTCTGGGGGCCTCCTCCGGGGGCCTCCTCTGGGGGCCTCCTCTGGGGACCTCCTCTGGGGCCTCCTCTGGAGTCTCCTCTGGGACCTCCTCTGGGACCTCCTCTGGGACCTCCTCTGGGACCTCCTCTGGGGGTCTCCTCTGGGGCCTCCTCTGGGGGTCTCCTCTGGGGTTCTCCTCTGGGGACCTCCTCTGGAGTCTCCTCTGGAGCGCAACGTCGGCAGCGCAGCGCGTCGCTGTCAGACGGGAGAAGAGCAGCGCTGTCAGAGGGGGACAGCGTGACGTCAGCAGCGTCAGCAGACGGGCAAGCGCAACGTCGGGCGGGCAGGGGGAGGGGTGGCGTTGTCAGACGGGGCAGCGTGACGTCGGCAGTGTCGGCGGGCAGGGGAAGCGTAACGTCGGGCAGCGCAGTGTCGGGCAGCGCGGTGCTGTCAGACGGGGGAGGAGCGGCGCTGTCAGGTGGGGACAGCGTGACGTCGGCAGACGGGGACAGCGCGACGTCGGGGGCCCCTCTGATGAGGGAAGCAACGGTGGTTGCCAGGTCCCTAAGCTGGTCCATTATGACCTGCAGCCCTTGACCCAACCGTCCGTGATGGGAATCACCCACGAGCTTCCACTGGTCTGTCACAAGGGGATATTTTGGTAGGACCCAGACCGCAGACCAAGACACAGTGGAGCTATCACGTGAAGCTTTATTAAAGCACACAGACAACAGAGAGTGATCGGGGACAGGCCAGGGGTCTGGAAACCGGGAAGTCGGATCAGCGTAGTACCGGCAGGTAGTAGACCGGCAGAGGAGTCTGGACGGGAAAGGAGTCTGGATATCGGGAGGTCGCAGTAACGACAGGTATTAGACAGGAGAGTAACGCGGGACAGGCGAGGGGTCTGGATACCGGGAGGTCGGAGAAGCGACATGTATTAGACCGACAATTCCGTCCAGAATGTACAAAGTACAAAGTAGTAAGTACGACGTATGACCTAGCCCCGAAGTGACGGGACGGCAGCGTATATATACACCCCCATGTGCGGTGATTATCCTAGTCAGCCTTGGCAATTGCCGACAGGTGTGTGTGTGCGCCGCCAAAGCACACGGCTTGGCCACGCCCCCTGTCAACCACCGTAACCGTGACAGTAGTGGCAAGATAGCCATCAAGCAGTGGGAAACTGCTTATATCCCCTTTGTCGCATTTCGTCTCCCATAAGTTGACTTTATTTATGAATCCATTCACTCTGTCATACATGTTAAGTAAATAAGAACGATTCCATTTGTTCCATCCGGTTTATTAAAGGACTACAACAATATACAAACAAGTCTCGGACGACCGCGGGTGTGTTTACAAATAGCGCCTCAGCTTCCTGTTCCGGTCGCTGCGCTACTGTGCAGGGCCGTCTCTTATAGAGGCGCTGTATAGCATATTCTCTATCTCCCCCACAGTCTTTAACATACCAATGTATAAAGGCTGAGAAAAATATAAATAACCAAACACACAAAAATGTGAATAAATGCCTGTATAACCCACCCCCAGATTATGTGATTGTAAATCATGTGTCCATTATGTGACTAGCCCATGGAATAGTCCCTGTGCCAGGCAGGCGCTCTGGTTGCCCTGGTGGATCGGCGTAATTCCGCCCTCGGTGCAGGGGGCGACGCATTGGGCCCCGATGAGGGATCGGCTCCCGGGTCCAAAGGGGCCGGTGGTGACGCCCGAAGGATCGTGTGCGAATCGGGCGGCGTCCCACGCCGGGGTTGGCTCGCCAACATGAGTACCGGTGGCGATGTGGGGGTCACAGGGCCGCAGTAGAGGTCAGGCAGACGTGGTGTGACAACAAGTGCTGGTAGGGTGACACGGGTCGCCAGGTCATCGTAAATTGATCGAGGAGGCGGAAGTTTGTTGCGAACAGGGCTGAACTTGCGTAGGAACCTCCTGTTCCGAAGTGTGACTCTGCCCGAGCCGTCGATCTTGACCACGTATTGGTCATGCTGGCGTACCTCCACAACACTGCCTGTCCTGTCCCATTTGTTGGGGTAGGGCCCTGTCTGGTTCTGTACACGGACCATGTCCCCTACCATGAGTGGCGGGAGGCGTTTTGTGTGCTCCGCCCAGGCATCAGCTGTGCGGATGTGGCGTTTGCGGAGAGCCTCCTCCCTTGCCGTCAGTGTCTCACGCCAGGTCTCGTGTGGTCTGTACTTCCCAGGTACAACCGGGATGAAGTCACGTATCGGGCGGCCGAAGACACACATTGCCGGAGATATCTTTGTGTCAGGGTCAGGTGTGTTACGATATTGCAGGATCGCTCTCTGCACAGCATCTGTGTCAAGCTCCCCCTTTGGGCCGGTGTTGTCGGTGATAAGGCGTTTCATTGTCTTCACCCCAATCTCAGCGCGGCAGTTGCTGTGGGGGAAGGCCACAGACGAGAGGCGGTGGTGTACGCCCCATCTGTATAGAAATGACCTGGTCTCAGTGGAGGTGAACTCTGGGCCCCCGTCCGATGTGAGCTCTT
This sequence comes from Muraenolepis orangiensis, assembly GCA_027704905.1. Taxonomy (NCBI): domain Eukaryota; kingdom Metazoa; phylum Chordata; class Actinopteri; order Gadiformes; family Muraenolepididae; genus Muraenolepis; species Muraenolepis orangiensis. The sequence continues at coordinate 255,859 of JANIIK010000286.1, forward strand.
CTGGCGTCCCGTACGTCACGAAGGCCCGACGTAGGTGATTTATGAGGCCGGCTGCGCCCCCCGTCGACTTCGAGATGATCGGCCAGTTTGAGTACCGGTCCACCGTCACGAGGTAGTGCACGCCCCTGTGCATAAAGAAGTCCGAACACACCGCCTGAAAGGGGTAAACAGCTGGGATAGGCGGGGTTGGCGGCGCTCCAGGCTGTGAAGGTGCCATCCGGTGGCAGTGCTCGCAGTTCCTCCGAGTGGCGCTGATGTCAGCCGACATGCCTGGCCAGAACACGGAGGATTCTGCGCGGGCGGTCATCATCGATACACCCTGGTGGGCAGCGTGTAGGGCGCTCAGCACTTCTCTGCGGAGTGAGGGTGGTATACTCACTCTGTCCTTGTACAGGACCACCCCGTCAGTTGATGTGATGTTCTCACGGTACTGGTGGAAGTCACGGATCGTCTTCGGCATCTCGAACTTCGAGTTGGGGATGCCGTCCGTCGCCATTTCCTCCAGAGTGCGCATCTCACCGTCGCTGCTGGTGGCCTCCCTGACGCGATCCCATGTCACTGACCGCAATGATTCGAGGCCCGCGGCGCACCATACCAGGTCGTCCTCCTCAGTGTCGTCGTCATTCCCTGGCTCGGTCTGGCGTAGGAAAGACAGTACATCAGTGTGTGTACTGGGTGGGAGGTGGGCCACTACGGCGTTGTCATCCGGAAGGTCCATAAGTGATGGCCGTGTGGTGCCAACCGGCCTACGTGACATGGCATCCGCCGCCTTGTTCCTCATGCCCGGGACATGCACGATGCGGAAGCGATAACGCAAGGTCTTCTCCTTGAGGTTCCGCAGACGGGGGTTCGGTATGTCATCGAGCGCCCGGTCTGCAA